>JAOQMP010000208.1:26979897-26994790 GCA_027563575.1 Erythroxylum pedicellare | reverse complement strand
CAGACGATAGCATCAAATGAATAGTGTACAGAAGAAGAAGTTTAGGTCACATAAGTAGAAAGTAGACGAAGCAAAAAAGCAGACGAAGCAGAAAGAAGACGAAACAAGAAGGCAAATGAAGCAAAAAGCAGATGAAACAAAAAGGTAGACGAAGTAAAAAGGGCAGATGAATCTAAAGAACAGACGAAACAAAAGACAGACGAATCAGAAAGCAAACGAAGCAGAAAACAGACAAAGCAAAAAGGGCAGATGAAGCCAAAGAACAGACGAAACAAAAGATAGACGAATCAGAAAGCAGCTGAAGCAAAAAGTAGATGAAGCAAAAAGAAGACGAAGCAAAGCAGACGAAGCAAAACAGACAAATTGAAAAGCAGACGGAGCAAAGCAGATGAAGCAAAAAGGCAGACGAAACAAAAGATAGATAAATCATAAAGCAGATGAAGTAGAGTCAACTTAAGATGATGCAACTCTTAAGACGAAGCGGAGTCAACTTAAGATGAAACAAAGTCAAGTTAAGACGATGTAACTCTTAAGACGATGCGTTTTTACAGATGATACAAGTCTATAGACGATATGACGTCATCACAGACGATACGTCTTTACAGACGATACATCTTTACAAACGATGCATCTCTTAATATGAATGACATCATCACAGATGATATGACGTCGTCACAGACAATAAGTCTTTATAGATGATGTATCTCTTAAGAAGAATGACATCAGCACAGACGATACATCTTTATACTCCTAAGCATTTCCCTTTCTAAGGATCATAACTTTCGATCCAGAGGTTTAAAAACTTCATACTATATACCGTTAGAAATTCAAAAGAAATACCTATAACTTTCTAGAAGACAACTTGGTCTAATTTAGCCTAGATCAATCCAGATTTTCCCCTGAAGTCATAACACAAATTTTACCCTATGTAAGGCTTGTAATTTTGCACGGTGCAACCTTGGAATGTCCTGAACCCAACCATTCAGCTACTTATTTGCAAAACTTAACTCATTTGTCTCATAACACCTAACTACATTTGATCAATCATAATTCATGTCTTTCCTTTCCACATATCTCAATTAGGTATATATATCTATCTGCATATATATGTATCAACAATTCAGGCTCCAAAATCATCAACTTAAGTTGATAACTTCTTCACGTATATCTAATTTCATCCCACATCATCCATCATCATTCATATTTCATTAATAGCAAAAGAATAAAGTTTTATAAATCTTTAATGGCATTCTAAGCCATATTATATCACCCTCTTAGAATCTTAATATTACATACGGCTCTTGACCGAACAAACTTGTTGATTTCCTAATATCAACTTAAACTACAAATTGAGCAAATTTAGAGAATTTCCCTTAGGCTCTTGATCACTTGATCTCTTAGCTATCACATGGGGTAGAAAGGGGGTGCGCTTGAAACTCGTGGGTCACAGTTTATAATAAAAAGATAAGAAAAAAATTTGAAACCATTTTTCTTGTGATAGAAAATTTTCATTGAGTTTATAGAACACATGTTTCTTAGGCTTTCAGCCAAAGTTCACAAGTCACAAAACATGAATGTATCAAACTTGCTGCAGATAAGCACATCAGAATGGTTTGGGTGGATCCAAAAGTAGAATGTACTACACAATTTCCATAAGTGTCTTATGTAGCCGTGAACTTAAGGGAGTCCACGAAGGAGCTCCATGTCACTAGCGAGCAGGCGAGAGAAGCCTTTAACTTGGGCAACATGCACATGACGAAACTTAGGGGACCACTATAAACCCACATAACACAAAATTCATGAATTGTAAACTTGTTGCCCAAAATGACATTTTTTTGAAAGCTTGCTTTTGATATACTTGATATATATCTTGAAAACCATTCTTGAAAACTGATTCCATAAACATATATCTTTTCAGAAATCATTTGCGAAGTCTTTTTATCAAACATCAACACAATTCATGTAGCAAAATATAGCAGATTTCACAAATCATTCAAGAACAATGAACGCAGCACTTATGATGCAATTAAAATCAATAAACGTCTTTGATTTAAAGAAAAATAGTAGTGACTTATTTACTTTATTATAAACATGTACCCACCTGGATTTCCTTGCTTAGAGACTTGCTTAAAATGCCTCTTTTCTTTGCAAACAACCTGAGGTATCAAAGGTTCTTTCCTACTGTATCTTTAATATGTACTTCGTGAGATGATCTAATTGAAATATGCGTCTATGATCCCCTTGATTCTTCACCAAATGAAGAAATCTTTGGCTCAAATGGAAGCTCTTTTCTTCCTCTACCTTTTTCTCTTCTTGGACCACCTCAAAATCTCTCTTGAAAACTAAAAAAATTGAAACCCTAGCTTGTTTTCTCTTCTTTCTCTCTTTCATTTTTTTCGCGCTTCTCTCTCTTCTCTCTTTTCTCATCCACGCATCTAGCTTCTTCTAGAATCCCCAATTCATGTTTTCTCCTTCTCTTAAAAGCAGCCAATCCTTCTTATTTCAAATTTTCCATTAATGTTTGAGAAATGTCAATTTGCCCTTCCTTATAAACTTAGGTTCTTTTAACCTTAAGTGTCTTCCCAAAAATACCCCTGAACATTCTTATAACCTTAACACTTTAATTCAATCAACCCATATCATATAATCTTTCTAACATCAACATAATAATTAACTCTACAAACTTTTATAAAGATCTTATAATTGATATAAATCATACTTATTCATCAAGAAAAAAATTTTGCGGGCCAACATTTACTCCAAAATTGCTAATAAATCCATGTATTTTCCCTCTTCTAGGTATGTTTCTACCATGCTCTCTATTGATTCTTTGTAATCCTCATTGCAGTTTGAAAGTGAAGATTTGTTTTTGGTTTTCAATTTTTCTTTATAAGATCCGCCCTGAAGTTCAAATATAAAAAATAAAAAAGGAGGTTCATCTTGTGTTTCTCATGTTTTTGCAATTTTTTGTTAAGAGCTTGCATGCTTGACCTTCAAACTGGTTAGAAATTTGAACCTTATTCATTTTTTGTGGTTTTAAAACTAAGTTCTAATGACATTCATCACTTTGTTTGGTTACTTTTATGCATTGAAAAGTTGTAATTTACACTCCTCAATTCATTTCTTACAGATTGTGAAACTTGCAGTAAAAGGTTTAACCGTTATTGTCAAGGTTCTGGAGAAGTAAGAACATCATTACATCTAGAAAGGGTAAAAGGCATAACATATCATTTCTAAGTCCTACTATCTTAAGTTTTGGATATTTAATTCTAGATTTGTAATTCACATTGGTGTTGCTTATTCGTTTAAATTCATTATTATGTTGTTATCCCTATTTGTTCTAATATACTATTGTGACCTCATACAAGTTACTAAATCACCTATTGATACTAACAAATCTCTCATTGTCACTTCAATCCCTAAATTGTTCTAATGGCATGTTGAATTGCATAATATAACTCTATATACCTGTCTTGTAAACTTCAAATATCGCTTGAAAATTTATCTATTTCATATATGCATAGTTAATTCAAAATATAATGAATTCAGATAAGAGTTTTCTTTTAAATTTTTTTTGTGGATTGCTAAAGCAAGTAATATATTATTTTTGTCACCATAGATTATGCTTTAGATACAATACAATGTTATAACTAGGTCAATTAACCCCCTTTTTGGTCATGAGGACTAAGATTTGCATCAAAACTTTTTGAATGTTAGCATCTCTACTATAATATGGCCTTATGTAAAGTTTTAACTTATTGTGGTTAGTTTGTTATGCAAGTGAATAACTATGCTTATATGTATATGTTTTTTCACTTGTAGGTGTAGGTATGTACACATTGTAGTTATGCGTAGTGATATATACTTGATATGATGCTTCAAGAGTGGAACATACTTGTGTGTGAAACTAGATAACTTGTTCTATCCATACGTTTTTCATTAGAAAATTGACCTTTGGGGATAGTTATTTTGATGGGATACTTGTTTCTTGTAATTTCTTTCTATAATCATACTTGCCCTAGTTCTTTAAAAACTAGCATATGTAAAGGTACCAGATATATTTATGTTAAATAAATATGAATATGATATCAAAGAACTTGACACAATAATTTTATTGTCTAGGAACATTATATGGTATGCTGAATTAGTACATCTGGATGAGAATCTTATTTGCAAAATGATTTTGATAACATATATTTTCATTGTTTTATGGTTGTTTTAGTGTTAGTGTTTTATTTTATAGTGTGAAGTTTGCTTATAGGGAAAATATGGAATATGTAAGTTGGGAAGTTAAAAGCTGGGCATTGAAATTGATAGGTTTTGTTATTGGGACTTTGAAAAGATGTTAGTGGAAGATGTTAAAGTACTTTAATTAAGTTATTTTATGTATAATGTGATAGGTGGTAGTTTGAAAAATGGATTGATGGAGGTGAGAAAAAGTGATGCTTGTGTGATGTAGACATGTAAGCTTATTACAGAAGATGAGGCTCTGATCTATGTTGATCATATATTTAATTTGTCATATTGATAGTGAAGTTATTGTTAAATGATATGATGATGATGTTTATACTGAGGTTATTAATAAGATTGTGAATGATGTGCTTACCAATGTCACTTAGTCCATTATCATATAGTCCATGAGTAAAAATATAGTTGAGTAAGAAGTTGTAAGTGTAAGTGACAATAAAGTTGATCCAACTATGTAAGAAGAGAATGTATTTGTTGATGTAAGGATTAAAGAGGAGTTCAATTTGATTTTGGATGCTGCAGAGTTAGAAGTGTCTAAGGATTTAGTTGTTTCCTTTAAAAAGGGAAAACTAAAGAAAAATAATCAAAATTTTCAAAGAAAATGATGAAGATGATAGTGATTGGGTTGATGTATAAGATATAAATATGTCAAACTACTTTGAGTTAGATGATAATTGTACTTTTGAAGAATAAGGTGGTTTAGATGTTGATGAGATTCTAAAACATAAATCAAGCATTCCTAGATTCAACCACCATAGGAACGAGATTGAGTTTGGTATGTTATTTGACAATTTTAACCAATTCAAGAAAGGACTTCGTAATTTTGATATTGATAAAAGAAAGGAATTATTTTTACTAAGAACACCAAACAATTTGCAAGAGCAAAATATCTAAATATGTACTACAAATTATATATTTTAGCTAGCTTTATGGATATCTAAATAGTTTTCAAGTAAGGATTTGCAATTTTTTTATTATTTTTAATCTAGGCATTATTTGTATTGTTGACTAACTACTCACATATATGTTTACATGTAAGGGTTTTTAAGTAAAAGGATACACACAATAGTCCCTTTCATAACAAAAGTGTGGGGTATAAAGTGGCTTACTAAGAATTACTTTAGTAGCCTCCTAGGACTCACTGCATCGAAACTAACAAATTTGAGGAAGTTTGTTAAGAAATATTTAAAAGTTGACATTGGGTGCGATGTCTATTATATGGATAAGAAGTTTGTGATAAAGGGCAATAAGGTGTAAATACCTGATCTCGACCTAAAAATTTTATTTGGTGGCCTAGGCCTAATCTAGTTCCTGATAAGGCTAAGAGTTTTTAGTTCGATGCCCAGTCGAACCATGAGCTTGTGGCTTGAGCTTGAACTCAATTATGCTTCAAGCATGGTTCAAGGCCCAGTCGAACCATGAGCTCGTGGCTTGAGCTTGAACTATATTATGCTTCAAGCAGCTTGAAGCTTGACCAAATCTTGAGGCCCTAAGTTAGGAGCCCAAAGCCTTATCAAGCTGAGTCTAGGGATGGCAGTCTTGGCCCAACCTGTTCGGCCTAGCCCAACTTTGTCCCAAGTTAGCTAGGCCATGATTCGAGCCACGGGCTAAAACTGCTTGATCCTAAGGGAAGGTACAAAACGACATTGTTTTGTCAAATTTTTTTCAAAAAAAGTGTAGATTGGTTGAGCCCGTTTAACCCATTGCCATTCCTAGCTAAGTCAAACTAAAAAATTAAAAATACATTTAACTTTTTAAAAGTTTTACCACTAACCAAAGAGTTATTATATTGGTAACCATTTAAAGTCAAATCTATGTCAAGCTGTATGCTATTGGTCGTCAAGAATTTCTTCTCCAAGTCTCCTCTTCCATAATGAGTGAAGCCAGTGGAGACATGATCACATGAAATTTATCACCATAATGAGATAAGATAAAATCATCAACATAAACTCCTTCAAATTTTAATTAAAATTTCATATTTAACTTGAAATTTCTCCAAGTTTAATACAACACTCCAAATATAAAAAAAATTATGTCAAACATTTGGAAATAATAAATGGATAAGATTTACAAAGCAGTGGAAAAACAAAAAGGGTTGAATAATCAACTCACTTGGAAAATCATAGATAAAACAACACCAAATAAAGAACTATAACTAAAGGAAAACCACAATCCTAATAGTTAAAATATCAAACTTACCATAATCAACTATAAAATCTACATAAAATGGAGTAACTAACATATAAGTAACTAAAGAGAGATCCAAGTTTTCATATTACAAATACCTATTTACATAGACATTGAAATTATATAAGTACCTTTAGATATCTGCTAACACAAATGAGTCAACATTATTCCTCACACTAAAGGCTACATCCACAAAATTATAGTTTAAATCCCAAAGCAATCGTAGAAGGATACCTAAAAGCTAACAAACTCTTTATAAATTTTAGGAAATACTTGTGTCAAGTAAATAAAATCTAATTAGACATCATGTACAACTAGAAATACTCTCTTACTAGAATATTCATAAGTTGAAAGGTCATCATTTGTTAGCATAACAACACATAAGAACTCTTTTCTAATAATGCTTATTACCAAAACAAAGTAAGCAACTAAAAGAGGAAAAGAGTTTGGTGGATTCAAATCCATAACTATGATAATTGAATAATAAAAAGACTCCATCTCTTTATATGCTAAACGAATAATTATTTTGTTAGCACATAAGTGTCTGTAAGAAATTGTAGAATATCATTTTAAAACTAAAACTAAGCAGGAATATTAAGCAAGCACCACCCTTGATACTCAAACTCTATTAAGCTTTATACTTCACAAAGTTATCTAACTATATCAAACTAACTAATATGCAACATGAAATGCATGTTCCACTATGTTTTTGAATAATACAACAACTAAATTCCAAATTGATAACAAGAGAATCATCTTCTCACATTTAAACAAAAAACGTATCTCTCCATTAATCATTAAGAGAAAATAGATTAAGAAAGAAAATCCTATTAACACTAAATCCAGTGCTTAATTTAGATATGATTTAGATGCACCTAAAGAAGATCTTGAACTACTAGGTGAAAATAGAAACATCTATATATCATCTAGAAAAAGGATATTAGTAAATTAAAAGAAAAGCTTGATATTTCACTTTTCTCTAAGAAATCAAAATTCAAAATGAACTCATGATGAAAAATGAGAAAAGATTGAAATATGCATTTATTAAGATCCAAAATCACATGATTCACATCACAATAAATAGAAATTGAAACAAAATTATTAATAGCCAATAAATAAGAATGAAACTTGTCTTCTTTCTTATTAGTAGAGTGATTAGTTGGAGTAAGCGATAGCGATCAATAAAGTAAGCAGAGTGAGCATATCACGATGAAGTAAGTGATAAAGTGAAAGCCATTGATGAGTAGTAGTGATTAGCAACAATAAGCAATGACTAAGGCCGTAAGGACATAAATCAAATACGTGTGTGACTCGAGTGGATGAGAAATAGATGTCAATTGAAATGTATGAATATGTATTCTCAATCACAAAATGACAATATTTTATTTCATAAATAAAAAATTATTTCATTTATGTATGAGGTTTGGGCTTCAAACTAGGATCAAGACATTGAGCCCTCATCTGAGCTTGATTAAAACCCTAAAAATTTAAAAAAAAAATGACCTGCTTGAAGCTCGATTAACATATATTAGGCCCTTATGCTAATCCTAGGTGTAAAAGCAAAACATGCAAGCTATGGGATTATAACGAAGAACTTTTAAGGTCAAATCCTATTAGTAAGATTTAATTCATTATTAAAAGGCCATCGTTTGGAAATGATTTTTAACAATTAGTTCATAAAATGTATATGTGTTTTAAATGTTGCAAGATGAGGTTCTTAAGTAGTTGTAGAAGCTTGATAAGATTAGCTAGTTACTTTTCTAAAGAAGTTGTGAAAGGTGAGATATTAGCATCGGTATAAAAAAATGACAATAACCAGACATTTCCTGTGGCATAGATTATGGTTCATATTAAAACAATAGAAACTTAGAATTGATTTTTATAGTTATAAATAAAGATTTAGATTTAAAAGATGGAGGAGGTCGATAAGTGATTTCTAATCAATAAAAGATTTAGAAATTTATTTGCTTTTGTAGCATAAATTTGATCATATTACTTATTAGTTAATGTTTATCAATTGATTGTTACATAGGTTCTTGTAGAGGAATTTAATAGGTAGTTTTTTTTCAAAAAATGAATGATGTATTACTATATTGGAAACTATTTGCTACATACAATGAATTCAAGGTATAAGCCTACTAAAGTATTACAAAAGGGGAAAGGACGTCAAAGATTTAACATTAGAATAATCAACAAGTAGCTAAGAAAAAGTTAAAGCAACCATCTAGTCTTCATGTCTATAGATAAAGATTGTTGTGCATTTTTGGCATGCATATACTCTCAAATCATATTGATCATTTTTTCTACAAGCCTGTATTTTTTGTCCTTCTTCTTTGAGAATTGTTGAGTTTTCCTTTCTTTCCAAACACAATAAATTGAGATGGTGAACATAACCTTGAGAAGGGTAGAATTAGGTTGGCCCTTCTTTGAGTTATTAATCATCCAGTTTAGATTATGCTTCCAACTATAACTGCAAAAAGGAATAAATAACAAGTGCAAGATTCGATTCCATATTGATTTAGTGTAGCAAAAGTTGAAAATTAAATAGTCTCAATCCTCAATTGCTCTATTATAAAGGAGACAAGTAGTGTCCAGCTCTCCTCGCCATTGACTTTTAGTTTGGAGCCTATTTTTGATGGCTAGCCAATCAATGAAAGAAGTCTTAGGACAGATAACACTTTTCCCAAGCAGACGAGACCAAGGAGTCTTTGTGTGAGTGGGAGAAAATAGTTAGTGGTAAGATGAATTAGTTAAGTGACCATTCGTGTGAAGGTTCCAGAAAATAATATCTTCATGATTAGTATTTTGAAGTAAAGGGAAATAACACAGAAGAGAATGGAAGCCTTGGAATTGTCCTTGCCATTCACCATTAACAATAAAGGTAGAAACCTTTAGACTAAGTGGTAATTTGTTTGTTAACCTTCAAAAGTCAGGAAGTTGGATAAGAGGGTTGATATCAGACCAATTGTCATACCATAACTAGGTATTATTTCCATTACCAAACTTATGCTTAATACAAGGATAAATGATATCCCTCAATTTAATCATTTGCTTTCGAATCCATGAACCTTTCTTTGAAAAATCAGCCTGCCAAAAGTTAATATCCTTTAAGTAGTATTCATGGATCCATTTAGTCCATAAGCCATTATGGTGCGTATACAATCTTTATAATTTTTTACACATTAATAAATTTTGAGTGTTAGAGATAGGGATAATCCTAAGGCCTCCAAGCTGTTTAGAGATTGTAACCTCACTCTATTTAACTCTAGCTTGCTTAGAGTTCCCCACAATTCCAAACCAAAGGAAAGATTTCATAACCTTATCCATCTCCTTAATAGCCTTTCTAGGTAAAACTATGTGTGAAGTCTAATAGACATGCAAGTTGTTCATAATCGAAATTATGAGACTAAGTCTAGCGACATATGAAAGAAAATGATTATGCCATGCCAGTACTCTGGATTTCATCTTTTTGATGATTGGTAAGCAGTCTTACAACTTAGAATTAAAAGACATGATAGGGACTCTTAGGTACCACAATGGAGGGAGGCTTATATTGAGGCCAGTACTAGTCCTGATTTCATCCATGTTTTGCGCATCTTTTGAAAGAATCATCACTTAATTGGCAGCTTCTGAGGGAAAAGCCAGGTTTTATGCGAGATAAATGTTTTCTAATTGGAAAAAGATGATTATAAAAGACTCAGATTAGAAAGAATATTCTAGCATTCTTGTAATTCATCTAATGAACCTGACTTACTTTTGTATTTAAAAGAGTTAGAAGAAGAATAAAAAAATGCTTATAGGAGTCTATAAGTAATCCTTCATGCAGGATAAATCGACAAATGAAAAATGTGATGATCATTTTTCTAATATCATAAAGTGAAGGCTTGTTTAAGTCGATTAGAAGGTAGTTAACTATGGTTTTTTTTAAATGCTTAACTATGTATTTTTAATTACCAATCTTTGTGAGAAAGACCTCACCACATAAAATATATTACTCTTGACTGAACAAGTCATATTCATTGAAAATTATGCATTATCCTTAATATCATAAGTAACCAACTAACAACAACAATGACCCAATGAAAATCTCACTAAAGACAGGGTTTGGGGAGGTCTTATGTACGCCACCTTACTCCTAACTAGTAAAGAGGCTGTTTCTAAATGACCTATAAGCAAGGGAATAATAATAATAATAATTATTATTATTATGATCATCATCATTATCATAGGCATGAGATTAATAATAATAATAATAAAACAATAAACAAGATGATAATAATAGTAATATTATTATTATTGTTGTTATTGTTGTTGTTGTTATTATTATTATTATTATTATTATTATTATTGCAAAGGACGTGTTAGGTTTTATATGTAATTCAGAAGGTTATTTTTGATATTTTCAGTTCTTGTCCATAGGACAAGAATTCTTGTACCTCAGTTTTGAAAGGAACAAAAATTTCTGTCCTTGTCCTCTGCGGACGTAACAAAAATGACTGAGGACAGTAAGTAATCAGCACGAAGAACAACACTTTTGTGTCTCTGTCCACCATCCTCATCCACGAGGACGCTAACCAAACGCAGGGTAAATCCGACCAACAAATTGAATATAGTTTTATCTATTTAACTTCAAATTCGTTTCTTTAGTTGGAAGATTTCCTAATACCCAAATTAGAGACCTACCTATTAACATTTTTAATTGGAAAGATAAAACATAATTACGAATAATTTAATAATAACTATGATAAAATATATGGACGTAACTATGACTAATTTTAGTGATTATCAGTAATTAAATTATTGTTCTAATTGCTATTATAATTTGATTTTCTTTGATATTCTCCACCCGAAAACAATTATGGGCACGTATGAGGCTAGCTTAGGGATTAATTTGATATTCCAATTAAGTTAAAGTTAAAAGTCAACGGCAGAATTCCAAAATCTTGTAAACTAAATTATTCAATATATGGCGTTATTCAACTCTATTTCAAAAGAAAAGCTATTGGCTTATGTTGAATTATTTTTCTTGTAGTATAGACATAATTTCATATTCAGAGCATAGGATTGAAGACAAGACACCTTAATTAGGATCGGATTTGATTTAACTTATCTTTAAAGTATTATTACTATTGTTAAAATACTATAAAAATATTTTACAATATTAAAAATATGGCTTTATTATAATAATTAGATGAAATTGAATAAAAAGTCATTTTTAGTGTTTTAATTAATATTTAAAATTATTTTAAGTAATTTAAAATAATAAAAACATTTATATACGGTGTGCAAACATAAGAGGAAGAGATTTGTCATTCTAAAACCAAAATGGGACAATTAGAATCAAACAAAAATAGCTGATTTAGATTCGTCATCCTCTTACATTATTCAATAAATCCAGAAATAATTACCCATCAGAATTAAACAAAAAAAGAAAAAAAGAATACAGCCCATCCATTTACAAGAAAAAGAACAACCTCACAGAAATATATATATATAACACATAACATGAAAAAGAAAAAAGAAAAAAACCGAAATGGTCTTATTATGCCCATTATCATCTCCGCTCCTCTCAGTGAAAGAAGGGCTTGAAAGTGCTCACCACCATCTTAATCTGATCAACAAATGACGTGTTAGATACTGATCCGTCGTTCCCTGCAAGCACTCTGTACTTGTCTTTCCTAGTAAAGTTCGTGCACTCGAATCCTAATGTAGCCGCCAAGATTCTCTGAACATAGTTCGCGACATCATGCGGACTTTTACCTGACGAACATGTCGCTTCCACTGGTAACTGGTTCAAGAATGTCACCTCGTAAACTGGTCTAGGGTTCATGAAGAAGAAGATGGGGTCCAATGCTTTCCAACCTCTGGCGGTAGTTGCATGGAAGAATCCGACCCGATAGTTCATGGCTACTGGTACTATCCGGTCCGTCAATTCAGCGAACAGTGCACTAAATCTCAACAAAAATGGCTCTCTACAAGTTGTTCCCTCTGGACAGACTACCAAGTCACCTTTGGCCAGTTCTTGTTTAATCTTCTCCGCATCTACATGGCGGATTCTTGTTAATCGAACAGTTGGGATCGGAGATAAAATCTCTGACAATCGCGAGATGGAGTACGTGACTGCAGGGATTTTCCGTCGGAGCACGGTGGATAAGACTACTGGATCCATGAGGGTCCGATGGGTGCATACAAATAAAAAACCACTGTTCCCGCCGGTTACAGGCGGTGGTGGTTTACCTTTGACAATGACTTTGCCACCTAGGATCTTGGATAGGTGGGGTTTAGCCCACATAGGTAACATCAATCCCACCACAATACGGAGTGTTGCTAATATGATGCCAAGTGGCATCCATAGGATGATCAACAGAGCCGTACACGGTGTCGGGCGCATCACTAGTCGGCCGTCGTGAAAAATCACCGGAAGTGGGCGGACAAGCTGGTGGTCATGATGCTTCTCACTGGTGATGAACGGTGGGTTCATTTGTTCCTGTTAAGTGATGGTTAGACCATTACTTGCCAAATATAATACATGATGAGTTAATAGGGCTTGCATACCCTAAACCTGATTCTGAATTCCAATTAAAACTCGATCGAATTTTATTAATCGAACAATAAGTATGTACATTTTGAGTAACTTCAAAATTAAGGTATTGTTAAAGGCTGTACATTTTGAGTAACTTCAAAATTAAGGTATTGTTAAAGGTGGTGAGTAATTCCAAAAGTAATTACTGGGTTAGCAATGGGTGAGATGGGGATAGGGCACCTAAGAATCAAAACTTCAAAATTAAGGTAATGTTAAAGGTGGTCCAGCATAAATAATTAAACAATATGAGTAACTTCAAAGTTAAAATTAAATGAGTAATTCCAAAAGTAATTACTGGGTTAGTAATAGGTGAGATGGGGATAGGGCAACTAAGAATCGAATCTGAATTCGAAAATATTTTTAACTTTGGGTTTCTACTTTCTATCCGAATTTGATAATTTTGAATCCAACGTACTTTTTTTCTTGCCATGTTTAGTCATGCATGAAAGGAAACTTTGGTCTAGAGTTTCTCACCTTACATAGGGATAAGAACGAAGAGCTTGTTGCAGACCTTCCTAGACCTAAACTAGGTTTTTGATCCATGAACATTTTCGCAACTCGATTTGTGATAAATGAATCAATACTATCGCATTCGCTTCTGAGAAACCCAGTGGCTAATCCAAACCGGTTCACTTCAAGTTCACTTCCAACAACTTCATCAGCTCGCAGATGTTCCTTCACGAACCTATCCACCATAATCCTTGGTGTTTTGGTCACAACAATTCTCTTATCATACGAGTTAAACACTTTCCAAGCCTCCATGCGAAGCTCATCCATGTAAAACTTAGGCAACACAGCTCGAGCCACTGACTCGATCTCAGCTGCTCGAACACCGGCGGTCGAAACAAACACCATCAGTTTTAGCCCAAACTCTCCCATCCCAAACACATCTAGTAAACGAATCACAGGCCATAAGATCAACAACAAGGCAAAACGTAGTAAGCCCGAAGCCTCAAATGCTACTAACATGAAGTACGAGAAAGGGTCAGGGTCTCTGATAAGAGTCCCTTCAAGCTCTGAAACAACCGAGTCCATGACAGGTTTTTGTACAATCTCTCAAAATGGGGTTCTAGTGTTGAGTTATTGCTCGAAGGAGATAATGGTTTTATTGGGAAAAAGGTTACGAGGCAAGAGTTTGGATTGACTGGTCTCTAATGGTGGAATTAGGCAGCTTATCTGTTTACAACTACCTTGCTTTTATACTTTAAAGCCACCTACGTTGCAGGTTGATATATCTGCAAAGAACAAAGCACCGTACGCCACGTTAAATGTACAAATATTGATAACTTAACCCCAACAACCTATTCTAACTATTTTTCTCAACTTGCACAACTTCGTATCGTTTCGGTTTGTACATCTATTACACATGTGTCTACCGTCACCTTAATTAGGCCACTAACCTAAGATAATGTACGTAAGCTCTATGCTTGTGTTCCATAGTAATTTATTAATTTTGTATAATTTCTGCTGCTTTTATATAAAAATTTACGATATTTATAAACAGAGAACAATTGGGTGAAAATAAAAAGTCGAACGTTCCTTTTGGTTTGAGTAACGTAACCTACACCTGCAAACGACCGGGTTGGCAGCAGACAGCGTAGAGCATTGGTACTTTGATTCGAATTGGAAAAAGTAAAAATTTGTGAAAACTGTCAAGAATCAAATCCAACAATTATAAGAGTATTTAACAATTTATAATAGTATACAAATCTCTCCCTTTTGATATAATTTTTAGGGTGAGTTAGGCACTTCTAACATAATATTAGAGTCACTTTATTTCGATGATTTGGGGCGGTAATTGATTATATCCCTTTGTTCAATATGTCCATCAGATGTCCAGTATTGCTCTGGACTGAGGGGGTGTGTCAGGAATCT
>JAOQMP010000208.1:26961270-26975106 GCA_027563575.1 Erythroxylum pedicellare | reverse complement strand
AAATAACGTTAACTTTCTCGGTAAGTTATTTATTAGTTAATGTTAACTTTCTCTTCTCCTCTGACTAATAACTAAGGATTTACTACCATGCTAACTGAAAAAAATGCCCAAAAAATGTTGCTAAAATGCATTGAAGGTGAGCTCCTAGTGAGGGTACCTGCCCAAGGTCGACATTGATCATAATCATACATAAATTAAGGGTGTAACTTATAATATAGAAGGCAAGGAGAAAAAAAAGAAGAAGTAAAAACTAGTAAAAAGGAGGAAAATTGAAAAAATTTGGGAATTTAGGAGGAAGTAAGGGAGGCATGTGGAAATTAGGGTTGAAAATTTGAAAAAATGAATTATTTTGGATAAATGTGTTATGGGTTAGAGGGAATTTTTAGGACTAAACTATGCAATATGTCTACAAAATGCCACTTAATATCTAGTTATTAGGTCAAAATATGTTCTATTAGTCACATGAGAAAAAAAATTAATGGATCTAACATTTTGACATAGATTGTATAAGTTTTAAAATGTTAGTTACTAAAATTAGAAAATCTAACAACTGAGCACCGAATTGAAAATATCTTAAAACGTTTAATACTTAAATTTGGGATCCTCTTTTTTTCTAGCTAGTTCATCATAAGGCAATTTCTTTGCTTACATATAAAAGTTTTCCTCAAGCACAAGCATTTGAAGTGACTTTAAAACCAATTATTGTACCAAAAACTCATAAAAACTAGATATCTCTACCAAAAACTTGGAATAAATATAATATCTACACCACTTCGATTGGTGGTGGCATGTTAAGATTAAGATCCAAAGATGGTCCCTTCTTATATTGATTGACATCATTATGATAATCAACTATGTATGATGATTTTTAATCACTCTAGGTCCCACCATTAACCACTACAATGCGATCGAACGCATTCAAGTTTATGTTAAGTTTATTAATGCTCCTTGTCAGTGCAAACGCATCGAAAAATAATATAAAATGCAGGATCATCGGCAACAAGAATCATACATCTCTGGGAAGGATAACTCTGACATCGTGGTAGGGAACATTTTTTAGAGTATCCCATATTGATTAAACATGAAAATGTTAAAGGGTTTATAAGTGGTATGGGTCAACTATCCAAATGACTAGTTCTAGTCATTTTGGCAATGGTTGACCCAAGCCCAATTTTTATTAATGGACTTTACACTCTACCCATATTAAAAATTCTAATATGGTATCAGATTAGATTTGGTCTGGGTTATTAATTTCCTGATTGTCTGTCTGAATGTCTAGTCCTAGCGACCCTATTCGATTACCATTGCATTTATTTCACGTGACAACTGAATGTCCAATCCCAGTTGTACTTGAGGGGGAGTGTTAGAATATCCCATATTGACTAAACATGAAAATGTTAAAAGGTTTATAAGTGGTAAGAGTCAACTATCCAAATGCCCAGTTCTAATCATTTTAGCAATAGTTGACCCAAACCTAATTCTTATTAATAGGCTCTACACTCAACCCATATTAAAAATTATAATAACCTTAAGGGTTAAGCCTAATAGATAAGGTGAAATCAGAGCAACATAAGGGGAGGGCCGTGAAGAGGGCTAGGTTTTCATTTTAGGTTTTATTTTTAATAAATTTGCTTGTGTAAATTTTTGATCAAGTGGATACTTGCTCGTAAATAAGTCTTGCCGATAGGACCTACCATGTTAATATCATTAATTAAGTAATAAATAGTGAGTTAGTTTTACAATAAATTAAAATTTTGATTATTTTATTATTAATTTTAAGAATTTTAGTTAGTATTTTAAAATTTATCGTTTTAAAAATGGTACGTGAAGACACTTGAAATATTAACTTGACTTTTTTAAAATTAAAATTTTGTTTTAGAATATTTTATCAAATTTATAATTATTAAATTATTATTTTAATATTGTTAATAATTTAAATAATTATTTATAATCAACAAATAAAATGAATTAACTCTTAACCATCTAAATCACACTTAAAAACAACATATCCTCTTTTCCCTTTGAACCTTAAACTTATAAATCCAATTCATGTGATTAAAATCATAAATTTGTTTTTTTTTCCAAACTTAACAATTGAATTTGGCCCAAAAAAAGCACATTGACACCAATCTTTAAAACCTTTAATTCAATAAAAAAATATCTTTTCTCTTCAAATCCTAACTTCAACATGCTTCCTTAGACCCTATTGTTTCATAAACTACACATATTAAGTAGAAAGTTAAATTGCCTGCCATCTGCATTTAAATTTAGAAACCGCGTAATATTTTGCTTGACAACCTCTTCCTTATTTTAATTAAATTTTGTATTATTAATATGAATGTACAAACTATAATGGAATGGCAACAGGGATATGTTGAAGGGTATTTAAGATTTTAGAATTGGCATCACAAAAATGTTCTCAATATCTAGATCTATTGATATTTACTTTTGATTATTCATATTAAAAGTCTCATGCTCATTTTAAACTTCGTCAGGGTTTATAATACGCACTTTGTACATGTTCCAAAACTTGGAACTTATCTCCTTCTTTCTTTGATTTATGTCTCACATTGAAAGAGCAAGGAACTTTCACATAGTGTATAGACTATATTGTTTTGTAAGACTTTGAATCAAGTCTCTTGAGGAGGTTATGGATAACAAACATGCTCATGCCTGGGTATCTTCCGGCTTGGCTGCGGCTTGACATGGGTTCGTTGCGTGTGGGACATAAACTTTTTGGGCCCACTTAGTTAATTCATACATTTTAATTCTTGTCAGTTACCTAATAACGTTCATAACATTATTACCATTATTATAGTAAATAACGTTCATACGTTATTACCATTATTTATACTCGATAATGTTCCCTTGTCTTTATTCCTACTATTAATGTATGAATCTCTCCTTTTATATATACGATGCACACATTCACACCACACCCCCTGCTATCACACATCTACCTTCTCTCCATATTACACACACATATCTGTTATATCTGACTTCTTCTATTTTTTGTTTTCTTCATTTAGGGAGACAATTCCTACTCTACCCTTTGAAATGTACCAAAGTTGGAGGAGGAGGCGTTAACGCTAGAGTCGGATCCAATTGTCCTGCTGCACCGTAGAGAGGGAATTTTCAACTTAGGGACATGAGCGTGTCCCAAATTGTGTCCTTGAACATAGAGAAGCTAAGAAATCTACAACCTAGGATACGACCTTAATAAATAACCTTATTTAGAAACCCTTTTTTTTAATGGTTTTTTTAACTTTGGAAGGATTATAGTACCTATTAAATCATGTTTTAATAAGGTTGGTTAGGTAAAAAGGTAAGCTGTAATGGACTATACTATCTACAGTTTACATATTACTATACTTATGTAAACCTTACTTATATATATAGAAAATATGTAATCTTCATTAAGTGAGTTATTAATCAATAACTAATATCAACTGTTATTGATTCCCAAGGATATAGGCACACCTAATTAGCATAATCTTGATAAAAATCTTCTTATTATTCTTATTTATTCATTCTCTTTCAATTGTATATGCCCTTACTACATGCACCTTATTTTCTAACAAGTGGTATTAAAGTATAACTATGGTTATAATGACTTCAATTATAATATTTGAAGTGGAGAGTTTTAATGGAAGTAGTAACATCAAATTGTGACAATAAAGAGTGAAATATTTATAGCATAACAAGGCACATTGAAGGAGTTACGGGAGAATGAGTTAGATGATAGGATGAGCTCACTCAAGAGGAGTTAAAGACGTAAACATTTGAAACCATTTAGTAATGTTTAGAAAATGAGGCCATACCACGTCATAAAGATTACATCCACTATAGAGATATAGAAAAAATTAGAGAGTCAATATATGTCAATAGTATCTCACCAATAAGTTTTATTTGACATAAAGACTATACAAGTTGAATATGTAAGAAGGAATAGGTATGAAGCAACATATTGATTTGTTCAACTAAATAATCAGTGATCTACTAAGGCTCAACATGACTATTATAGACAAGAACAAAGCAACAATATGTATGCTTTGCTCTTTACCTATATCATGTGAGTATTTGGTAACCATGCTCACATAGAGTAACTAGACAATTATTATAAAGAAAATTACCAATATGGCATTGACTCATAAACAACATAGACTTAACATTGGTGAAATCTCTTAAGGAAGAATTTGATCTCTTTAAGCATCTTATAGGCAAACAATTTTAGGCATAGAATTAACAGAGACAATATTAAAAAGGTAAAAGGTGTGATGATTGTGATAAAAGGGGAAAACTACTAGAAAGCTTTACATAATAATACGGAGCATAGTTATAGGTGGAGAAGTTATAATAGTAAAGTCAAAGGAAGATAGTACTATATTATAGCATATGCTAAATGTTCATCCCAGTGAGTAAATGATGGTGGAACTTCATCAAGGGAGCTTATTTAAAGGTGTTAAACATTAAAAGTTAAAGTTATGTAATTTTCATGATCTTAGTAGAAAGTATAGGGCAACTTTAGGGTGCAATGTTTTAGGAGCGATACATGTTGAAGCAAACATATGGATAGGATATGTCAAAGTTAGTAGAGAGCAGTACTAGTTTAAAATGGTACAAGTAAAACTATAACAACTTGGAATAGATGTTAAAAAGGCTAAAATTTTTTGGTTCAAGAGGGAGAATAATATCATAAAGAAAGAATCAACATGGTATAGCTTCAGATAGAGTAAAATAGACCATAAGTTGTTAAGTAGATATAGTCAAAAGATTTAATCTGTATTCTCTTACCTTAGTGATAAGAATCCAATTACTTTTTGAGAGACTATGGTTAACTAGGAGAAAGATAAATAGATAAGACATTATAGTGAAACATGTATGAATTCACAATATTAAGAAATTGAATACATCTTGGTAGACTTTTTAAAAAAGGTTCAAACTTCAAAGAATGTATCTAATACACTGAAAAAATTGATTGCCACAAAGAAGTTCAAGTATTGCGTATACTTGATTAGTATCTTGAAGTGTTAGACATGGATAAAATCTGATCTATGTAGAGTATATTCAATAAGGTAGAGAATGTTGTTTATGACTTGTATATATAAATATGCAATCTTACATCTGTTTCCCAGAGTAATGGTTGAGCACAATATATTCGCCAAAGTGGAGATTTTAGTGTATGGTTTATAAGTACAGACGTGCAATCTTGGAGTATTTCGAGAAGAACGCAAGCCTTTTTTAGGAAGTTTTTGGGTGAATACGACTTGCATATAACCATACTTCGAACATATTCTTCTTTGAAAAGTTGAGGTGAAAATATAGGCTAAAGAAATAAGAGTGTTGATGTGGTAGGAGGATTTTTTTATAAAAAAACATAGTCTAAGAAATAAGTATGCCATGGCTCGTGTGTATATGATAGGAGAAGGCAAAAAGATTCATGTTCTAAAACATGTCCACATGTATAAAGAAGTAGAGAGATTCATGGTCTAAGAGACGACCATATTCGTGATGGATGACCTTATCTACAAGCACATTTTTAGTGGTTTTCTAGCTTTAGTGCCTGTTTGATTCAACTTTTGGAGGGTGAATAAGCACTTTTTTTTACCGCAAAAGTTATTTTTAAGAAAAATGAGTATTTGACAGTAAAATCCAAATCACTTTTTTTCATAGAAATGGCTTTTTTGAAGTTAAAATACAGCTTTTTGAAAGCTCAAATTTGGAGTTTAAAAAAAAACACCTTTTCAGGTAAATTTTTCATATCAATTAATGACCTTATTTTTTAGTCTCTTTTATCCTTATGCTTTACACATAATTCTCACAATACCCACAAACACATCTTCACGTTTATTTTGAGATTTATATAATATTATTTGACTTTTTTTATATGTTTTAATATTTATTTTTGATATTAGTTACTTATGTTATAATCCATATAAAAGATTTAGTTAGATACATTTTTATTTGTATTTCATATGATTTAAAATTATATAATAATTAATATATTGTCCTTTGCATATTGGTTAATATATTTTAAATAATATTTATATGCATAAATAATGTTTATTACAAAATAAAATATAGTTAAAATTAAAAATATTTTTTATTTTTATGTTGCTAAACAATTTATTGTATAAAACTCTTTCAAAAAAGCTTTTTTTTAAATGACAGTCAAACAGTCAACTGGCTTCTTAAAAAAGCTCTTCTCATAAAAACTTTACTAACAAAAACTCTACTGATATAAGCCCATTCAAATAGACACTTAAAAGAATAGTATCTAATATCATATTTAATATGTATATATATACACACACACACTAAACTCTACCTGGTATTGTCGTAGACAACTTATACATGTCCACTTACTGCATACGTCTTATTTCTTACTATATCTTAATTAAATGAATTATTTATCGATATATTCAAATCAGTCATTCTTGTGTCTCGAAACGTAAACACACTCAATTGGCCAAATCTTGTTAAAATTCTTGTTATTTTTATTTGCTTGTTTTCTTTCATTCTTATCGATCCTCACTGCGTACATCTTACTTCTTAATAGTAATTTATTCTATATTATGTATGATGGTCATATATTTTTTATATAATTAATTATATGAATCAAAATAAAATTTATGTTAAAATAAGGAAAACAATTAAAGTATTTACATTTACACACAAAGAATAAACAACAAATGTTCTTATAGATTCTTCTCGGACTGATTGTCCGAAGGAGGCAAGAAGTATTCTGAGGTCAAACCCCAAACGTTAAAATCTACGTCCTCAATCTTCCAGTTCTCTTGCATTTCTCTCTTGTGATTCGCAGATTGTTCTCCGTACCTAAACACGGTGACTCCAGTCTTGCCGCTGTGTGCAATGTTAACACTATCAACGTATTTGTAATCTTCCATAACTGATTCTGTGCTTGTTTCCCAGAAGACATCGTCCCCTTCTTTGGTTCTCATCCTTAAAAGACGCGAGTCCTCAAACTGAATCAGTAAACCTGATCTCTGACTGAAATACCCCCATATCGTGTGGTGAATTATCTCGAAACTAGGGCCACTTTGTGCTTCCCGAATCGCTGGACTAGTCTCTAGCTTCAATATGAAGCAGTCATCGTCGTTTATGACTTTCTCCCCGATGCATGTTGCGTCCAGGAACAAGTTTGCCGTTGACCTCGGGTCCAGACCCTGTCATGATCCACTTATAACATAGTTAGTTTTGAGTTCCGAAATTTAAAGCAATATTAAGATTTCATTTTGAGGTAACAAACTGCGTGAGTGATCTAGAACTAGACATGGTAGTTTCAATCTGAGGGGTCTTTCTACCTGCAAGAACCGACGTAATGGCCTGGGAGGACCCTTGTTAGCAGGGCCTTGTTGATTAGAGGAATGCCTCCAGGAGACTTTGCCATTGCTTCCACAGATTACTTTACATCCTGACACCACCAGCTCTAGGATCCATAAATCAGGGTCTTTTTGCCAAAGGACAAAACCCCCACCTTCCTCGGAGCTCTTCACCTTAATGTTCTGATCAGCTTGGTGAAACTCCGATGCCGTAATTTTGACCTCACCTGTCACGCACATGCTATGCACTGCGTTTAATGCTTGTTGCCCTCCTGTAGCGGCTATGTACTGTTGCACTATGTATTTAGCCGTTGAAGCTTGCTGTTACAATGTCACATTACGATCCATATTTTCTACTAAAACTCCCTTATTTGCAAGTATATATTATTTTGATATAAGTATTAAAATCTGATCTTGTCAATGCTAAAATATAAAATTAGTTTCCCCTTTTTAGCTAGCATTTATTTTAGTGTTCTAATTGGTTCCTGAACTTGTGACCCTGAAGATCACATACATTTTTTCTTGCACTAGACAAGTTCTGTGTGCAGATACGAATATCTTTTTTCTGTGATTGTTGTTTTATTATAAAAATCGCTATTATTCATTTTGTAATTGTTATACAGGAAAAAGAATAGTTATGTTCAAAAAAAGTTGCAACGAATTAGATAAGACACAAGTTTTTTTTTCTTTTCTTCTAAATAAGTGTACTTACGATGGAGCTATCTTTGACAGGTTTATGAACAGAATGACCAACTTGGACCTGAAGAGGGATAAGAGGGGATCCAACCAAGTAGAGCAAAAACCTGAGCTCATTAATGCGACCAGCGATCGCCGGTTGCGACCATTTATCAGGAGGTTGAGCTTTCATCCAGGTGAGCATGTTCTGCCAACGCAAAGCTGCATTGCTGCCCATGCTAGTGAACAACTCTTCAGGTATTGGGACCTCAAGAACAGTCTCAAGGCCATCTGCTTGTTCAATATTTGGACAAAGTTTCCTCATGAAGGTTAAGCAGAAACTTGATGAATGTAAAAATAAAGGAATGAAATGAACTGTTTTGGATACAGAATTAAAGAAAAATCGACATTCTCTTACATTAAACTTGTATGCATGTGGATGGTAAAAGGAAGCAAATGCGGGAATTAGGAGTACAGGATCAAGATTGGGCTAAGGGCTGTCCTTGTTTGTAGGTTTCAAGTGGACATGATTTATAGTTAACATTTCATTAGTTTTTCTTTAAGTTTCTATTTTAGGCGAGCAGAACCACTCCTGTCGCCACTTTCTTCCGAAGAACGCCAATCCCTGATCTTTATAAATTTCTTTTCTAGAATTTTATAATACTGTTGAATTGATTTTGCATCGGCACACATTTTTAGTGTTGAAAAAATTTAGGAGCCAATCTCTTCTGTGCATAGGGGAAAGAATATCTTTTCTTATTACATAATTTTATAAAAATAATTTCATTTGAGTTTTTATAATTCGATTAAACAATAAAACCCAATAAAATATACAATTCAAATAAACATTTTATTATGAAATTTGATTTTCCTCTTTTGCAAGTTTCAATATAATCAATTTATGATAATTTGTAAAATATATGAAATTTGATTATTTTCTTCTGAATCGCTTGTTTATAACTAACTTTAAAATAGATTTAAAAATAGATTAGTGGATATGTAACTGCCAACTCATTCTATTTTTGACAATATTCATAAAGGATTAAAAAGAACTGTACTTATACATAAAAGTATTAATAGAATTAACTTCTATTTATTAAAAGAATAACATAATTTTTATTCAATAATTCTAATTAAATCAAATGTTTTATATATAATCCTTGAGATTTTTAAAATATTTAATTTTATAATGCAATAACTAAAAGCAATTTAAGTTTCCTAATGTGACGCTCGAATCAACCTTAAACCACAATTATTCAAATTATTCCCAAAGCATAACATTAATTACCAAAATTCTCTTTAGTCCTAAAAAAGGATGTTTGTTACTCACAAAAGTATTCTATGCCAACACAACTACCCAAATTGTCACATACAAAAAGTATATAAAAAAACAACTTTACTCAATTTAATATGATAGCCCTACCTAAACTCTACTCTGTCAACCACGTGTATTGGGGTTATTGACAATCTCTCTATCTTCTAAAAAAATAGCAACAAGGGATGAGTTGCCTACTCAGTAAGGGTAACTGACCATACCCTTAAAATCAAATAACTCAATATATAAAGAAACTAGTCAAGTGATTAAAAAATACATATAATACTAAAATACACAACATTACTCAAACTATCTGAACAATTAACAAACATTTTATCAAAGCTATAATTAACACTAATATTATTTTATTACTATCATTATTGTTTTATCCTATAATTAATTTAATTACCTAGGCCCTGCTTAACCTAAAAGGCTTACACTCAATAGTTTGTCGACTCATCTATGGTCATTATAATCTCTCACTAAATAGAAACGTAACTAGATGTATAAATGTCAGCATAGGGTACCTTAGTTTCTCAATCTAATTTAGTATCCTAGTATCACTCCAATACCTAGTCATCGGCACAGAATATCCTTAAGACTCAAGATTTTTTAGTACTACTTCGATACCTAGCCATCAACACAAGACATTTCTAGGACTTGGGATGTCCTAATACCTGTTCTACAGGCAGATACCTAGCCATTATTCATTCATATTTAACCAACCTATCAATCTATGACCAATGTTTGTAGCTATCCTAGGCAAGTAACAGATTCACGATTTACATCATTTATTCACAACCTATTATAAGCTAGTCTTTACTTAATTTCGTGAACATGATTTATTTACCTTAATACTCTTACTTATACTCATGCATAACTGGAAACTTAATTAGTACATTTTTTACTGAATTAACAAGCGATATACCTCATAATACATAATAAAATATAAAAGTGAATCACCTTGTACTTTGTTAATTATTGACATAAATAATCATCTATTAATCATTAATTTAATTAATGACTAATTCAAAATATAATTCACTATAAAATAACTTTTAATAAAAAATTCAAAGTTTCAAGAACCGTGCACTATTCTAAGAGTGCAATATAAGGTTATCCTTACCTGACCCAACTAATTGATAGTTCAATTTACTCCTTAATTCGAATTGTTGATCTAGACAGAATTCTATTAGACTAATTTAAGAAAATTTTCAACTCAATTATACTTAATAATCCAACATTATTCCCTTTTTCACTTTATTCTTAATTATTAAAAATAAATCTTTACTTAACCTAACAACCATAATTACAAAAATACCCTTAACTATTAAAAGTCCTATTTTGCCCTCATTTATTTTTATCAATACAAAAATATACTTCTTAGAATTAAATTTCAATTTTATCCTTAAATTTTTACATTCCAATTTTGCCCCTTAATACAACTTAAATTTTCCTAAATTGCCTTCTTCTTCATCCTCTCCTCTTCTCGTACCTCATATTTTTCTTTTTATTTTCCGACCACCTTTTCTCCATTTTTATTTTTCTCAAGACTTCTCGATGAATCATTTCTTCGGACAGAAGAAGATTATGTAAACACTTATCATAATATATATAATCTAGCTATAAACTAGTGTAGGATGACTAAAACTCACAATAAGAGGCTTATAATTGTTCTTGAAAAATTTTACTTATGTGAAATCTATGCCTTTCTAAGAGATTTTTGGGTTGCTAACTTCCACAATTTCTTCATAATTTGCAACAAAACAAACAAAATGAGGGAATACATGAGAAAAGTTTTATATGCAAGAGAAAGATGGTGTATTTAAACACTTGCCAGCTAGAAAAATAGAGAGGAAGAAGAAGAAGAAAACCCTTTTTTGTTGAGTTTTTAATTTCCCAGTTGTTGTCTTCTATTTATACCCCTCTGTTTATTTGTTTTATGGGCTGGGTTAATTAGTAATGACTGGGTTCTTTTGTTTCCTTTTGTGGGCTTTACAGTTCTCCCCTTTAAAAGAATTTTATCCTCAAAATTAAATTATGTATTTGAGGATCAAACAAATGAGAATATTGATATTGAACTTTTTCCTCTACCTCCCAAATCGCCTCTCTTATAGAATGATGATGACTCTACAAAATTCTCACTATCATAATCTCTCGTCTCCTTAATGTCTTAATTTGTCTATCCAGTATCTCCGTTGGCTCATCTTTATAAGTCATATCATTTGTAACTTCGATATTAGACCTTGATATAACATAGCTAGGATCCAATCGGTACCGTCTTAACATCAATATATGGAACACATCATTAATCTATGATAACTCTAGCAGTAATGGTAATATGTAAGCTAATAGCCCCATATGTTGTACAATTTCATATAGTCCAATGTATCTTGGACTCAACTTTCCTCTCCTACCAAATCTCAAAATTTCCCTCTAAGGTGATACCAGTAAAAATACCATATCTCCAATATTATACTTCATCTCCAGACAATGTTGATTAACATAATTCTTTTACCGATCCTAAGCTACCTTCAAGCATTGTCTTACCACCCCTATTTTCTCCATCGTCTCCTTAACCAATTCTGGCCTCTCTAATAATCTAGCATCCTCTATATCCCAACATATCAAATCTCTACACAGGCTACCATTAGTTCCTTAAAAGGTGCCATACCAATGCTATGATTATACACAAACTCCATCAAAGTTAGATATCTATCCCAATCACCGTTAAAGTTCAGCATAGAAGTTCTCATCATATCCTCTAATGTCTATATTGTACACACTTCGATTGTCTATCTGATAGAGGGTTAAATGCGGTACTCAAATTCAACCTAGTTCATAAAGTTGTCTGTAAACTTATCCAAAATTGGGAAGTAAACTGTGGATCTTGATCTGACATAATATACAGTAGAATAATCTCACAATCTCATCAACATACAACTTGACAAGCTTGTCCAAGGGGTCTGTCTAATGTATAAGTAAGAAATAAGCTGATTTAGTTAACCTATTCACAATCACCCAAATTGAATCATGTCTATGTCTGGTCCTCGATAAGCTACTACAAAATCTATCGTAATTTTCTCCCACTTCTATAATGGAATGGCTAAAGGTCTTGATTCCCTTGTTAATGCTTGATACTTTGTCTTGACCTGTTAACAGGTCAAACACCTCAACATAAACTTTGCTACATTATTCTTCATTTTTGGCCACCAGTAATATGGTCTTAGGTTCTGATACATTTTTGCAGTGCCAAGATGTATAGCATATGGTGCACTATCTCACATAGTCTATATGCATCCGTGCTCAAACTCGCCTCCTAATCACCAACGCTCCATCTAATCTTACTGAAAAATTATTCCCCTATTATGTTACACACTCTCTCTTATCCGCATTAGATAAGAATCTTGAACTTGTGCCTCTTTGATCCTTTCTCTCAAATCTGGTTAAACTTGTAATGTTGCCAATAAACCACTCACATAAGCAATCTCTAATCTCACGTCTAGTGTTCTCCACTTCACCAATGGAGTCATACTGTGTTCACTCAAAGTAGCCATCACACTTGAGCTTTTCCTACTCAAAGCATCCGTCATTACATTAGCCTTCTCCGTATGGTAATCAATAGTACAATCATAATCCTTCAATAGCTTGATCCATCTTCTCTACCTTAAGTTTAACTCCTTCTGAGTTATGATATAATTAAGGCTTTTGTGATCTGTAAGGATTAAGAATCTCTCCTTACACAAATAACGTTTCCAAATTCTAAGAGCATGCACAATCACAGCTAACTCTAGAATATGGGTGGGATAATTCAACTCATATGATCTCAACTAATGAGAGGCATAACCTATCACTTCTCCATGTTGCATCAATACAAACCCCAAACCTGGCCTCACAGTATCAGTATATACCTTAAAACCTCCACCACTCAATGGTAACACCAAAATTAAGCTAAAATTCAATCTCTGCTTAAGGCCTATTTGGTTGGATGTTAATTAATGGAACGGAACGGAACGAAATGGAATGGTTTATAATGGAATGGAATGTAATATAGTGAAAAGTTATTTGGGAGGAATGGAAGGGTTCATAATGTAATGTAATGAAATGTTGTTTAGAAGATAGATGAAATGAAATGTAGTGTATAATAAATGAGTATTATACCCTTATATAACATTCCCACACAACCTAAAACCGAAAATATAAAAACACTTGAATGTTATGGTTTTAAAATAGCAAAAACCAGTGACTTACGAAAAATATGTCAACCGTGACAAATAATTAAATTTACGGTTGTGACTTGAATAATAATTTTTAATATTTTTTTACATTTTTCATTAATAAAAATTTTATTATTAACTATATACAATTTATTATTAATTATATAAAATATTTTTTTATTAATTATTCAATAAAATTTATTATATTAAATATATTCTATTCTATTTGATTTATATTTAAAAATAATTTATTTATATACAAATATATTTGTGACTTACCAAAAAC
>JAOQMP010000208.1:26944649-26961191 GCA_027563575.1 Erythroxylum pedicellare | reverse complement strand
TTATTTTATTATTAATTATATACAATTTATTGTTAATTACATAAAAATATTATTGTGTTGTGTTGGTTGTTATTAGGGTAGGGTAAGAAATAATTAGTATTATGAAAATTTATTGAGAGTATATTAGGTAATATATATTGTTTTGGATGGAATGGAACATAACATGAAATCCTACGGTTTCATCTCATTCCGTTCCATTCCATTATAAACCTCCTTCTAAATGATGGAGTTGTGTTACGTTCCTTCCTATTCCAACCAACAGATCCTTAATTTCCTCAAAACTCTCTTGACACTAATCGGTCCACTCAAACTGAACTCCTTTCTTCAATAGCTTGGTCAATGGGCTATTTATCATCAAAAATCCTTCTACAAATCTCCAAAATACCTAGCAAGTCCTAGAAAACTCCTTACTTCTAATGTATTTCTAGGTGACTCCCATTCCATAATTGCCTTTACCTTGGTAAGATCAAGCATCATTCTCTCTCGGGACGCCACATGTCCAAGGAAACTACCTGCTCCATTTAGAACTCACACTTACTGAACTTTGCATATAATTGTCTCTCCTTCAGTAACTATAACACAATTATCAAATATTGCTCATACTCCTCTTTACTCCTTGAATACACCAATATATCTTTAATGAACACTATCACAAAACGATCCAGGTACTCATGAAAAGTTCTGCTCATCATTTCCATAAATGCGACTAGAGCATTAGTTAACCCGAAAGGCATCATTAAAAACTCATAGTGTCCATATTGAGGATAAAAAATTATCTTAGGAATACTTAGGTCTGCCATCCTAACTGTTAGTATCTCAACTCATTTCAATATGATAGCTCCCTTCAGCTGATCTAAAAGATCATCTATCCTCAGTAATAGGTACTTGTTCTTTACGATTATCCTATTTAGCTACTATAACTATGTAAAGGCTCATACTATCATCCTTTCTCTTCACAAATAACACTGAAGCTCCCTAAGATGGTGTGCTTGGTCTAATAAATCCCTTTTTTAGCAACTCCTCTAACTTCCTTTTTAACTCATGTAATTCAATAGTAGTCCTATAAGGTGTAACAAAATTGGTGCAACTCTAGGTATAGTCTCAATGGTGAAATCTATCTCTTGTTGAGGGAGTAAACCTGGTAAATCATCTAAGAATACCTATAAAAATTTGCTCACCATAAGAATATCCTCTAACCCAAGATTCACCTCCCCCGTATCTATACTATGTGCTAAATATGCCTTACATCCATCCAATATCAACCGTCTAGTAGTCATGTCCAAAATTACACATATTAAGACCACTCTGCGATCTCCTATGAATATCACTTTTCATTTACCCAAAGATTATCATCACCTTTCTCATATAACAATCTGTTACAACCTAATGTACTAATCCATCCTAAGAATTACATCAAATTCTATTAAATCATCACCTTCCTCGTATAACAATCTGTTACAACCTAATCCATCACTATCACGTTAGTTAATAGCTCCACTCCACCAATCCTCACTGGTATCCCTCTCCTTACACTATTTACCACCGCACAGTCTCCTACTGGAAACCATACTCTTAGGTCATATCCTAATGGACTAACATCCCCTAAAACTCTAGAGGCAAACTTTAATGAAATGTAAGAATGTGTAGATCCTGAGTTTACTAACACATAAGCCTTAATATCAAACAATAAAATTGTACTAGAAATTACATCATTGATTACAGGTGCCTCCACCCTCGCCATATGGTATATCATTGCTTGAGTTTGACCCTATGCTAAGGATGTCCCATAAGTACCTATACCCACTGCTGGTCCTTGTCTAACTCTTGTACCACCACCTTTACTACCAATTCTACCCAAACCTCTACCTACACCAAAGGCACCACTTTGACCATGAATCAACTCCTCTACCTCACTCCTATCCTCCTCCCTACTATCAAATAACTCCTCTATAAGTGCCCCCACTCTCCATAAATATATCATGCCTGACTGATCCCAATGGGTTCCCAACACGATACTCTGTGAACTCTCTCACAAGTAGCACAACTTTGTAACCCTCTAACTCCTCTATTAAAAGGTCCTCTAAACCTCTAACAAACCTCTCTCAGATCCAACTAATGGCGCATTGATGATGCTATGTTGTTTTGAATCCCTACTAGCTCGTAGATCCTTACCAAAACAGTAGAAACTACCACTCTTGCTCGATGTAGCATTAGATCTCCTAGATCCCCTAGATCCCCTTGCACCAATAGACCATGAATGACTAGCTCCCCTTTTAATAGATCGACTCTCCTCTTCATAACAACTCTTTGATCACCTCTTTAGCTCTTCTCTCCTTCTGGCTTATTTTATCACATACTTTACTCTGAGTGTAGTCTCTAGTAACTTTTTGAAATCAAAAGTGGTAACTCCCAAACCTAAATGAATTTTCGTCCTCAAACCCTACTAAAATCAGTAACATCTATCTTTTAGATTTGTCACAACCTTTAATGCATACGTAGACAATATCGCAAAGTGAGCCTTATAATCTACCATTGACATCTCCCCTACCTGAACCAAACTCATAAATTCCATCTTCTTTCAATATCGATATATTTGTGGAGTGTATTTGTCTCTAAATTCTCACTGGAACTCCTACTAAGTCATCTATCTTGCTTCATAAGATCTCTTCACTAACTTCCACCAAGTTAGTACATTGCCTTAAAATAATGAAGTGATATACTACAACCTTCTCTTCATGTTAAAATTTAGACAGTCTAAAACTATCTCTGTCTATGCCCGCTATGCCTTAACCTCCTCAACATGAGTAGTACCTCGAAACTGCATTGTACCCATCATATGAATATGCTCATAGTTGTGATCTACCCTTAGAATTACCTTATGTTGGAGTCGTAGTAACAATCTATGGCATTAACCAAAAGAACTACATCATCTATGGTGGCACTGACACCTCTCCTCCTACTTGATCTATTATGGCATCCCCTTGATCAGGCACATCTAAAGCAAGAATCAAATTACCCGATTCTCCAGTCGACTCTAGGCTAGTATTATCATCTCCTGAAACCATCCTAGATAAGATAAGAACATATCATTAGTTTTTTTTACCTTAATTTGTCCCGAAAAATGTAAACCCACTTTGATACTACCTAATGTGACGCTTCAATCACTCTTAAAACACAATTATCCTAATTTTTCCTAAAGTATAACATTAATTATCAAAATCCTCATTAATTCCAAAAAAGGATGTTCATCAGTCACAAAAGTATTCTATGCAAACACAACTATCTAAACTATCACATATAAAATATATACAATGAAACAAGTTTACTCCATTTAATCTATTGGCCCTACCTAAACTCTACTCTACCAATCTGTGCATTGGAGTTATCGACAATCTCTCTATCTCCTAAAAAAATAGTGGCAAGGGGTGAGCTGCCTACTCAGTAAAGGTAATTGACCGGACCTTTAAAATTATATATATATATATATATATAAGTGATTAAAACATACATATAATACCAAAATACACAAACATTACTCAACCTCAAAACAATTAACAAACATCCAAAGTTTTATCAAAGTAATGATATGCAATATAAATTTACAATTATAATTTCATGATAATTTTATTTATAATATATATTTATTCTACGAGTTTTATTTTATAAGTTAGTTGATTAAATAAATATCCATAACATAGATAATTTATTAACTAAACAATCATAAAAAAAGATACAACCTAGTCATTACCTCAAAAACATAAACCAACATTACATTATTTTGGAACGATATATAAATCTATGAAACATTTTAAATATAATCTTTGCTCAATTAATACCTTTCAATCTTAAGTTCATAAAAAGAATTTTGAGTTCCAAAATGAAAATTGTGTTACTATTTCTTGAAGAATGTTTGAACTCAAAATAGTTTTTAAACATTTGATTAATTCTATTAAAATATAATTTTTGGAAAAAGTTTCTATTAAGATTATAATTACATATATCTATATCAATATCAGTATCTATATAAATATATATTGTCATTGAAAACAAATTATTTTAAATTTAAGTAATTATAAACTTCTTATTTTGACATTTTTAATATTCCAATTTATAAATTGTAATTTATAGCTAATACTTTTAGTTCTTCTTTTTAATTATTATTCATCTGTTAATTATTTGTAGTATAATTCTATCAAATACATCAATACTTTTCTAATTTATTTTAAAACATTTTAATTTTTAAAAATCATTATTTTAATAACAATAGTAAAAAAAAGTATTTAAACTTGTCATACCCTAAACCAACCTAATTTGACTAGTTTATGATAGATTGTCATTTAATGACAAGGCTTAAGCTATCAAGTCTTAACATTGAGTTAAGGCTTACAACTTATTAAATTCACAACATTCAAGGAAAACAACTTGATGAAGAAGGTCTTCTCTCTATCTACAAAGCTTCCTAGATCTAAATTGATGAGACCATGCTTAAAATATGCTTTGGTACCATATTTTTCGATTCACACATTAATTCTTAAAAATTATACAAAGTCGAATAATACATACTAACTAGGTAAAATTTTATAATAAAAAAATGTAAAGTCAGAATCTTTTTATTCTATATTCCACAAATATATATATATAATTACGCCTACATGATATAACCAATTTATTCAACTACATGTCAAAGAAAATCAAGATGTAAGTGCTTTAGAAACATCCATAAAAATATAATGATATTTAATGTATCAGACGATTGGTGTCAAACTAGCAAATTCTGACATTTGCCTAAGATAGGCGCTAACAAATTAGCCCCAATCAACAAATTGGTACTTCCTTAAATATGACACTGGCTAGTTCATCTAGTCAACATAATCGTACATGTTTCATTTTGGCACTGACTAATTCACTCTAATCAACAAATTGATATATGCCCCATTCTACCGCAAGTTAATAATCCCCAATCAACTCTACGTGATATCATAATATAGGGCACTAAATTATAAAGTCAATAATATTTAGTAATTCACATTATATGCATGCGTGTGAGGTACCAAATTATGATAAAATATATTCACAATTTATTATGCACAACCAGAAGTGTATATTAACATCTAAAATCACAATTCACATACATATTTGTCTTTATATGTTCATAAATCATGAAAATGCATGTAGTTCAATATACTCAATCCCCTATAGCTATTAATTGAACAAAATTTTAGTTTCATCTATTACTCCGAATTAGGTGCCTCTACTAGTATAATAAAAACTAAAAGCTGTAAATAGTAAATTAACTCCTAATAAAATATTTAATATCCACAAAGAACAAAATAATAAGTCTAAAAAGTTTTAATTGGCATATAATATTAACTTTCATACAAAAAGTGTAGTGAATTCCATATAAATAACCTTTTTTCTCTTCTGATTTTCCTTTCAAATCTTCTCTCACAATTTTTTCACTTCTAAAAGTTTATTTATTATGAAAATGATGAATATTATTGTTAAAAATAATCTTTAAAAAGTAATTTATGAACGTACCAGTTGAATAATAAGAGACACTAATCGACTAATTTTTCTTGATGCCTAACATTATTCTAACTATAGGGTACAATAGTTGACATATAAACCAAAATCAGCCTCAAGTGTATGCTTATGAATTGTACATGAATCTCTTATCTTTCTTTAGTCTTTTGAATCACATCAATTCGATATTTTTTTATCAAAATTTATGACCAAATATTAATCAATGTACAGTGATGGCAACAACCTAACTAAATACAATTTTTCACTAACTTTTTCCTTCTTCCTTAAGTGTTACGACCTTATTTAACAAATCATACAGTTTATAACATATAACATCAATATCTAACTTAACTAAATACAGTTCTTCACTAACTTTTTCCTTCTTCCTTAAGTGTTATCACCTTATTTAATAAATCATACACTTTATAACTTATAATATCAATAGCTAACTTAGCCAAATACAGTTTTTCACTAACTTTTTCCTTCTTCCTTAAGTGTTTTCACCTTATTTAATAAATCATACACTTTAGAACATATAATATCAATATCTAACTTAATTAACAAATATTTCTAAAGTTTTAAATTCTATTAATTCATAAATGTCAAAACTTAAATTTTAGGCTCTTACAAATTTCTATCATTTATCAATAGAAATCCAAAGCGTAACTTGAGGAGAAAAAATGGATTTACCAATAGAAATCCAAAGCGTAATGTCTCTAACTTAAAACACTAGGAAATACCATTGGGGTTGAAGAACTTATTGGGTCGTCAGTGATCAACATGACTTTTTTAGGACTAAGTCCAATAATGATGGTTAAATGTGTCATTTGATTATAATGAACTAACTGAAAGTGGATATTCTCACTTCTTCTTCTCATACTTATGGATAATGACTGTAATTCTCCATAAGACCTAAGAATGACATGACTTTGAGGGATCTAATAAGAAACTAAACATGTACAAGTGAGTCTATATACTACTAAAAGTATCATATATTACCGAAATTTTAAAGGAAATAAATTACAAGACATATGCTTATGTACAACTCATAACATACTTATATCTTTTTTATATGAAACAACTCTATTTGTGAATTTTCAATATCTTTTTATAAGTGAGGTCACACAAATTATGTTAACTTTCCATAAATCATAATAATTTGAAATTATTTGAGCCATTCCATGAAATTTCCTTCATATAAGTGAACTTATTTACATTACAACATTTATCGCTTAATCCATAATTTTTTATATATAAATATGACTTCCATTCTTTATGAAGTATTTTAGCAAAATAGTATAGAGAACATTAGGATGAATCTTATAGTACACGAGAAATATAAAATAATACTTTGTCATGCAAATACAACTTGACACTTAAATTACTGCCTAAATTCAATTATAGATCAGTAAGAGAAATAAGAAGAAGCCTAACTTCATATTATAAAACCTCAACAAGGAGTAAAGACCATACAGAGGTAGAGAATAATTCCATTAAAAGAGAGAGAATCATATCTACAAAAAAACAAAATAAAGTAAACCCTTAAAAAAAGATCTTTAACTAACAAATTCACTCCATTTCAATTAATCCATATAAAATAAGAGAAAACAGTATCTTCTAAAGTCAAAATTAATCAAAAGAGACTAAATCTTAATAAAATTAAATAAAAAATCTAGAGAGAAAAGCTAGCAAAAGAGATAGCCTAAAGGGCCTTATAAAAATATCAAAACCTATAAAAAAGAAAAGTCATGAGATACTTAAGCTTTGTGACTGAAGTCATTAGCCTGAAAAATCCTAATAAAAATGATGAAAGAGTTTAAAATACAAAACTAGAGAAAGAGAGAGAGAACAAGACATTGTGCTTTTAATGTGTAGTTAATTGAAACTGTTTGAACCACTCAAAAGATTAATATTAGGTTCTAAAGAAGTTTAAGGGGGGGAAAAAAACTTATTTAAGTCTAAATGAATTTATATATAATTATAAGCATTATATGTCGAGTTAAAATCTTTACATAAAGTCATGAGCTTTATTTTAATATATAACTTAATATATTCTTTCTTAAGACTACTTTATTTATGATTATTTTTATTAAAAAAAACATAAGTGTCAATAGAAAACAATCATTTTATGTTGAGATTAAAAATAAACCAAAAGAATCATTCCATCTTCTAAGAGAATGAATTATAGGGTAGACCCAATAATGATTTGTTGAGCTCCAATTCTACTAGTCTTATTATTGTAAGTTTGGACCCAAAACTTTCACTAATTTTGATTATTTAAGATGGACTATTTATTTACATACTAACTGAATAAAAGACGAGAAAATAAAAAAAAATAATTGAAACCAGTTATAATTGTGCCCGTATTGACAAACTCTACATTTATGACTTGGGGAATTTAATATCCCTAACAAAAGCAAAACGTGTATTTCAAATCATAATGTTTATACTGAATGAAATATAGGTGAGGCCATAATATTTTCTAATACAATTTTAACAATCCTCATTGGAGTTAAGACTTCATCAATTACGTGTTGAAGTGGTATATATTTTTATTTTTAATTATTTATCTGGGACTAATGGTACATGTAATATATATGGCACTATGAATCCAATTCATTTAAATTAAACTTAATTAATATAATTTCATATTAACTCTAATAAACTTTAATTAACTATATTTATAATGAACCTGCAACTCTATGACTTCTCTAATACAAGCACAACCACTAAATATTCTCCTCCACTTGTTCTTGCTTTCTCATCCATTAGTTGTTCGCCTGAGTGTTCCTGTAATTATCCTTAACTAGTTGTTAGTCTGACATCTCCCTTTAGCCTCTAATAATCACCAAACCATCGCCATCGCAATCGCCCATCACCTATGCCGCCTTGACTAGAAGTTGCCCAAAAAGTTGATGGATAACCCATTAACCAAAAATCCCAAAACAACCCATTGCCTTGCCCAGAAAACAACTAATTTCATATTATTATTTCATTTGGAACCCTAATCTCCAAATCTTTGGTAGCCTCAAATTCCCCCAGTCAAATTCCATCTATTCCTTTAGGTGATTTAGTGTTTATGTCTATCTTATTTTTTCAATCCTTTTTGGATCTTCTTTAAATCTATACGTGGCCATTTTTACTCCTCCATTTTCTGGATTGCTTTCTAGTACTTGTTCCTAGCATCAATAAATCTTTCACATTAGTTGGTTTGTAAGGATTTTTCAAGTCATCATTTATGCAATAACAATAAAGACAACCTTAATGATCCTATTGAATTCAAAAGGAAAATTGTTCACTACTCCTCTCTCTTATTTTTTTTCCCCCCTTCCTTTTATGTCATTTATTCTTACTTTTCATTTTCTGACTATTTATTTTTTGTTCTTTCTCTAATGCTTTTTTTTTTTTCATGTTCATTATTAAATTGTCCTTCCTCTATCTTCTTGCCTCTTAATATTAACTCTTTCTATAATTGTTATGGGTATCTTTCCTGTAGTGGTTTTTCTATATTTTCCTTTCTCAAATACTCACTCTTAGTTGTTCTTACTCTATTATTTATTATTGATTCCTTTCTCATCATCACGGTCTCTCTGCATTGTTTGTTTTTTTTCATTTTTGTCGGATGTTATCCAATTTTTTTTTATTTTTTTGTGGCATTTTTGTTCTCCCTCCTCTCTTTTTTCTACTACTAGTAATTGTTAATGACATTAGCTGATTCCAACGACGATGGTAAACACAAAAGTTACTGGTGATAGCTGCGAGGTAAGGTGGATGTGGATAGAGTCGTTGGTAACCTAATTACAATTAAGTTGGAATTGTTAGCATTATTTAGGATTAATTAAAATTTAGATATAAAATTTTTTAATTAAATTTATTTTGAATTAAGTTTAATTTAAGAGAGTGAGATTTATAGTGTAACGAGAAACTAAGTTTAATGCATATGATATTATAGATCTCATATAAAAATATAAAATATAAAACTACTACGTCAATATTAATGTGACATTAACACATAAAATCTTAATTTCAATAAGGGTTTTGTCACTTTAAATTTAAAATTAAATAGATTAAAAACAATATAATTCTTTTTTAATGCTCCAAAACATTAAATTACTACCTATATTTTAATACAAATGTTACGGATATCCTAGCAAATTAATAAGTAACTTAACAGAGTGAGCTAGGTTGAAATTAATTCTGCAACTTCAAATTAAACAAAGGAAAAGCTAAAAAGGAAGGAGAAATTTAAGAAACTATGTAAGAGCTTAGGGTGCCCTGGAATGTACAATTCTGGCTGAAGGGAGGACACTCTCTAAACTATCCTATACTTCATTTCTTTGTTGAACCTCCACACCTTCATTTCTAGTTTCAGGTCTGGCTCTAAAACCCTTGCTGAATAGCTCTTCCATGTCTTCCAAGGACCTTCCTTTTGTCTCTGGGAATAGAAAAAAGAAGAAAAACCAAGCTACTAAAGAGATTCCTGCGAACAGAAAGAAGGCTCCACCTATAGTAATTGATTTGTATAGTGATATGAAAGTCATTGAGACGGTGGCATTCATGAGCCTATTCACAGCCACACCGAGACTATACCCTTGTGCCCTTAACTTGAGAGGGAATATCTCGGAGCTATAGACCCATGTGACAGGTGCAAGCCCAATGTTGAAGAAGGCTACAAATGTGTATGTAGAGACAATACTAACAGTAAGTGCCCACAAGACCTTTTCTCCATGGTGCTGCTCGACTACCGTCAAACAAGAACCTAGTAGAGCTAGAGCTCCAATGACTCCTGCTGTGCTCGTTAGCAGAAGCTTCCTCCTGCCAACTCTGTCGATCAAAAATGTGGATACGAGTACGAAAGTGAATTTTGTAAGCCCCACCCCAACTGTGGCGAGTAGTAGCTTTTCTTTGCCTGTGATGCCGGCTTTTTTGAAAATTCTGGGGCTGTATAACACCACAGCTTCAATACCGACCGCGTGCTCAAAGAAATGGATCCCAACAGCCGCAATTAGTATCCAACGAACTGCTGGTTTTGGGTTAATTAGGAGCTCTTTCCACACTCCTGTTCCACTGGTGCTTTTAGGGGGAAGTTTCACAATATCCTCGTCGCAACGCTCGTCAATTCCGAGAGCGAGTTTTATTTCTCGGAGACGAGTTTGAGCTTCTTCTTTGGAGTTAGCTACCATGAGCAAGACCCTTTTAGCTTCTCCTAGCCGGCCTTGCATTGCTAGCCACCTCGGAGACTCTGGCATTTTTAGAATGCCAAAGGCTAAGAGAAGTGAAGGTATAGCTGCAACTCCAAGCATCAATCTCCAACCAAGTTTCAGGCTCAGTTTCCCGAACAGAACATTTGATACATATCCAAGCAAAATCCCTATACTTATCCCGAGCTCCGGTAGAGATGTCAAGAAACCTCTTGAACTAGGCGATGAGACTTCGGCAGAGTAAACGGGAGCTATCATGAGTGCAAATCCTACACCAACTCCTGCTATGCATCTTCCAGTTATTAGAACAGCGTAGCTTGGACCCCAACCCATCAGTATTGATCCTCCCATGAAGATCATGGAGGCCACTATGATGGTGTACCGGCGACCAATGTAATCGGAGGTTCTTCCGGCGAGTAGAGAGCCCACCAGGGCACATAGGTTCAGAATTCCAGCGAGGACTTCCACGTTTGTATCGTGGATCTTCAGTTCTTCTTTTATGAAAATCATTGCTCCACTCATTACACCAGTATCTGAATAAATCAACAAAATATTAATTCCCACCTACTCGTGTAACACACGCAAACCTAAAAGTGGGCTGATGATTCTAAAACAGGGGCGTTTTCTTCTTTTATTGATTCAGATGGATTCTCATCAGAGCAGCTAGGAAAAGAACACAACATAATTTTAATGCAACTGCATAAAGAAATGTGAACAAAGGAATATGGAAAACTCCACTTTCGATGCAAGAATATCTATGATCCTATAACAGAAACAGAGACAATGGCACTTACCGTAGCCAAAAATGATCGAAATCATTGAAGCAACAATCGCGCAAGCAGCAGCATACTTGTTGAATCTGTTCGACTCTTCTCCACCACCACCAGGAGCCGCCATGTCAACTATTATCTTCTTCACCTGCAACTTTGTCTCTTCAAAATTATAAACTTTTTATTTATAAATCTTATACAAGGTACCTAACTGTGTGTGCTTGTGTTCTTTTGTCAGTATTATCAAAGATTTTGAGGACTAATTGCTGATTCGCTTCTTGTCATAGAGAAGATGACTATGTTATATATATAGATAGATAGATAGATAGATAGCATAAAACAAATAGAGGAAGACGAGTTTATGATTATTCTGCAACTGAGTGCCTGTAGTGAATAGATGGGTGCCCACTTTTGCTGGTTAAAAGATGCAGAAATTTGGCTTTTGGAGTTTTCACATAGCATGCCAAGCTGGTAAAATTAGGCAGGAAATTTTCTATAAATTGGAGTCTATAGGGTGTGAAGTGGATCTAATATGATATAAACAAATTGGTAGGGAGACAAATTAGGGCTGTAATCCCATACTTGGCATCGTCAAGGTCATTATCTTATAGAACTAGTTGACTTGGATGAGACTGCCAAACAATGCAACCCATCTTGTAAGAGACTCCAGAGTCCAGACTTTGGTGCTCATTTTCTTTTTATATAAATAACACATGTGAACAAACGTTGTCAAGTTGTTGATTTAGACATTTACCATTTTATGTTCATATAAAGGACAAGTCTCATATCTCCTCCACTTACGGACAAAAGTCTGTGACAGTATATTACCCTTTACTTATACCCATATGTATGACGTTTTTCTGTTCCAATTTATTATTTTTATGTTTAACTAATGAAAAAAATTAGAGTGTTTGGGTACTATTAGGTTGTAAAATATGACAACACTCTTCTTACATAATTTAGAGATATTATTCGCATACTATGATTGCTATGTTTTCCTATTTCTGTCAACAAAATAGTGCCCAGAAAAAGCCGACAATTGCTGTAGGATGACTTAATTATTAATCCTATCGTATATGGTTGTGGTTCTCAACTACTTGTCATTGTAAGAATATATTGATACACCAATGCAAACTATTTTCACTAAAATGTAGTTAAGATACTATAGGCCACTAAGCGAGATGTAGGTATCCTCTTTGTTGCTATAATTAAATACGTATTAAGTAAGATTTTTTTTCTTCCCTTTTTGTTCCTGGACGATACAAAAGTTGATAAGAAACTTAGCATTAACTATCTATTACTAGTAATTGTTCCCGTTTTAGGAGGACTCAACTAATTAGATATTTGGACCCTTATAAATGTAGATTCTGTTAGTGATGATGAAATGGACAATCAGATTGACAAGTGAAAAAACATAATACAAATTGATATAGGCCAAATGGCTAAAATTACAAAAAAAAAAAAAAAGAACAGTGGAAGACTAGGAAAACTCCTATTAGAGCATTCAAAAATGTAAAAATTCCAATGGAAGATAAGACTTTTGCACTAACACAATTTTAGGGAAAAGAAAAGATATGTGTTCCCTCAAATTTATGTTATCATGCTTGCATGTGCTGACTCATTAAAGAACAATATTAATATTCATCCATATGATTTGTGAAACACCCTAGGAATAAATTAGACTTACAAAATCAGAAGGACATCTATTAAGACTCCCGAACTATTAATTACTTTTGAAGGGAGCATTGCAGTAAGATTTTAAGGCCTGGTTGCGATCACGTTCCAACGTTAAAATGAATCAATCAATCATGTTTTGTTAGCATTTTTTTATAAATGAAACTTTTAGACTAAAAGCAGTACACGTAAACAAGCTATATTTAATCCGATCAAGTTGATATTAAACCAATATTTTAATTATTGAATTTTCATAAAATGAATAAAAGACGATTGTCTTTATTTATCGAAAATTTTAAAATTTAATTAAAAAAATATAATTATAGAAATTAATTGATTTTATTTTAGCTTATAAAAATTAACCGACTAATTAATAAATATTCAACTTATTTTAATAATATTTGTATATCAATAGTGTAGTGAAAGGAAGGATAAATTTTCGACTAAGAGAAAAAAAAACACGTGTTGTTGTAGTGGATACCTTTGTCTTTTTTAGAAATAGTGTCATCTTAATTTTTAGAAGTCAGACATTTTAATTATCTAACCTCAATGAATCATGAGGTGCAATACTCTCGTGCTCAAGTTTATCCAAAATTGCAATTGTACATGATGTTTACATGCAACCAAGAAGGGAGGTCAAAACTCACGCTTAAACTTCAACTACGTAATGCACTGTGTACAAGTCAAAACTGGCCACCATTGCCAAGGTTTTTGTTTGTTTTTAAATATGCAGATACAAGCTGCACTAGTTGCCACGGTCAAACATATACCGCATTGACCATTTGCCATGGCCCCATTTACTTTAATTATTGGCCATATAGCTTGAATGGGTACAGGAATGGCCAGGATTTCGCTTTCTTACAGTGAAATAGGTCCAGGTGTGTCCCTTCAGGATTTCGCTTTCTTACAGTGAAATAGGTCCAGGTGTGTCCCTTTCGAACGTCATCGTGCCCATCTGAATTATTCGTATCTAACAAGTAGGAAATGGTTTGCATGTCGCTGACTTTTATGCCCTCAAGTTCTAGCATGGATCAAAAGTTTAAATGATTGCCGTCTCCGCTTTAGCAAATGTTTTAATTAACTAGATGTGTCTTGTCAACATAGTTATCATCACTTGCAAACGTGTCTTTAAAAGAGGCGTAAAGGTCGAACTTGGAATTAAGAGGATATGGGGAAAGAATTTATCTAATTTTGATTTGTGGCCTATTTATATCAGAAAGTGAATCTTCAACTTAAGACGTATCTAATTCTCTTTTCTTTTTTTCTTTAAGAATCATTTTCCTTTTAGAATTTGAGGTAAAATAATTAATTATCTTTCTAAAATTCGCCACAATAAATTAACCCTTTGGCTACTTTCTTTTGCTAATCGTAGTTGTCGTCTAAGGCTTAAATATTTCTCTTTTATTCTTCTTTTGTTTATGAAAATATTTTAGGTACAAAATTATTTCGTAGATTAAGGTCACGAACTATATAATTTATTTTAAAAACATTTGGATACGAAAATATATTCGTAGCCAAATGTTTTCATTAATTTTCTTTTAACTATGAATATATTTTCATAGTTTAGAAACTCAAAAATTTGCAAAATTGTCACTAAAGGCAATATGTATAGAAGATTAAATGGATCAAACTTTAGCGTCGATTATCAAAATCTTTGCCAAGGGTTAATCGTTTAGTGAGAAATATAGTATTTACACATAAATGACGTAATTTTTTTCAATAAAAACGATGTTGTTTTTGTCATATACAAAACCTAATTACCGGCTATCACCTCACGTTTCTAGCGTCCTCCTCTCTTATGTTTCCATCCTCCTCCTCGCATTTCAACCTCCTCTGTTGCGTTCCAAAAAACAAAGTAAATAAGGTCACTTTTTACCTAAATGCTTCCTTCACCTTATAATTAAATTATCATTCTGGTTAATTTTATCAATAATATATTGAATAATTATAATAATAATTTGACTGGTATAAAACTATTTTGCATAATTTTCTCATTGTTTTCAAACAATGATGACTTGTGTCACTAACTCGACATTTTACATTGATGATGAAAATTTTAATTTGGATTAGGCAATCATGTTGGCTTATGGATTAGAGCCATACTGTTCTTACAAACAATACATATATACATTACAGTCATTATCGCCACAAAAATTAATGTTTAAAGGCATCTCCTCCACTCCCATTTATTGTGATAAATGCATTGAATAATTAGATCTTTTTGTTTAAATTATATATGTTGGGCATCAAATATTCAAATGAAACAATTTGATAAAGCTTTTTTTTATACTTCTCTCGAACCATAAAGTATACTTTGACATTTCTCTTTTGTATAGGGTTGTTGTGTTAGATATGTGCATTAACTCTGTAAATTTATTTACGTAAAGGGTTCCATACCAACACAATTGGCTAACAACCTTCAAGTTACAGTGGCCTAAGTTAAATCACCCACTAAAATGGAAAGGTAGTGGAGAATAATTTGGTTAACCAAAAACTCATGTTCCTTGTAATTTATAAGAAATAAAAGGAGAAAATAAACAAACAGTGTACCATAAATCCACAAAGACATTAAATAGATAAAAACACTAAGTTGAACAAAACACAAGCATTATAGATTAAGATTCAATATTAGTAGTAATAAACTTACATATTGAATGTGTTTTCTTTTATATTACTGAATGATTGATTCCATCTATATATATATATATATTGTTCAATATTGTTCATTGGGTGAGATGATGATGGCTAAATAGGAAAATCTGAATACTTATTTAAATGACAATGAAGAGAAGGTTAAAATGTTCCCTTTAATCCATATGTAAATTATGTTGTATAAAAGTGTGAACCACTATTACGTTCTATTTAATTAACATATAAACTATGTTGTATAATTTGGCAGTGTATTTATATAGGCTGTGATGAATGTTTGGAATAGAAAATGTATAAAGTTCCTTGCTACTCAGGCACACTTCTTTGTTAGGATTGCAACAATTATGTTTTTAATTGACTCTTTCTTAAAAGTTCTCCAATATGTTATTAAGAATGATAGTATCAATACTTTATTTACAAATGTAGTCAAACAAGAGGTGCTAAAGCTCGTAACGGCGAAAACACATTGAATCAAATCTTATAATTCTTAATTCAGAATTAAAAGGTATGTTTAAAACTCACTACTTGTACATGTAGCTTTTGAGATGGTTCATGCTTCTTATTCTTAACATGTTCAATTTCATTTTTTGGTAGAATTCAAACTTGATATATCAACTTAAATTGATTTATCATTATGTTATTTAAAACTTAAATTGTATAATAATTTAGTAATTACTTTTAATTATATAGCTACATTGACAAAAGTTGGATGTCTCATTAGAAAT
>JAOQMP010000208.1:26906524-26931727 GCA_027563575.1 Erythroxylum pedicellare | reverse complement strand
GATAAAAGAGAATCAATAAGATCACAAATAGACATATATGAGACTTCATATATTTAAGCTCAAAGTTCTACATAAACCAATCCAAACCACACAATGAAATCAACTATGCTTAACTACGAATTACAAATCCTAAACCTACAAATTCATAAATCATAGCTAAACATGGATTAAGCTACTCCCCTTTTTAAGCTCATTGAACTCTAGCCATTGCTACATCTTCAAAAAGGAAGGAAATGCCTAGCTATGCATAGCTTTAAGAAGCTTCACAAACGAGAAGCAATCAGAGGCTCCTATGGTAGAAGTTGACAGTGAAAAATGGAAGAAAAATGAGATGGATATGAGAGAAAATGATGGTTTGATAGTGGGTGACGAGATGATGGAATGAATGAATATGCTCTATCGGCTCTCTTCTTCCCTTTTTGTATGTTATCCCAAAATAGGTTTTTTCACAAACGGGTTGTAGGATTAGGTTTACATAGTTGGTTAAATTTCTAAAAATGGTTCGGTTCTGGTGCTGATTCGAATGTTTTGCTGTGGTGAAAGGATGAGTTCACCGTGGCGAACTTTTCCTGAAAGCTTTCTTCAATAATTTTCTGATTTTGCTGCGGCGAAAACATTATCCTCATCGAGGTGAACTTTTCCTGAAATGTTTCTTCAAAAATTTTCTGATTTTGCCACAACAAAACATTATCCTTGCCGCGGCGAACTTTGCCTGTTGCCTCATTGACTTGTGTTCTTGGTCTTCACACTTTGGCTCTACTTCTTAAATTTCCTACAATAAAAAGTAGTAGTTTGTAGGATCAATTGTTGTAAAAATCAATTGAGTGCAATTACTAATTATTTGTGACAATTTTACCTTCAAACTACGTTAATTCAAAACAAGCATTCATGAGCTAAATTAAGCATAATATTCGATAATAAGAGCCAAAAAGTATAACAAAAACCACAAAATTGTCACCAAATGATATAAGAAACTTGAGTTCAATCAAATTCCCCCACACTTAGACCTTTGAACTCCAAGACAAAGCTTATAAAAGTCAAAGAGACACAAGTGTAAAAGAAAATACCGACCATGCTTAAAAATGAGAGCAGAGAATCACTTAAATCACTTCCTCAAAAATCAACCCAAGAAGACTGAAAGAGTGCTAAGAAAATAAGCACTATAAGTATTTATCTAAGAGATGGGGCAAGAGAGATTTCTCTCAAGGAAATGTGTTTAATCTCTCAACTCACTTGTCTTGAGATAATTTCACTTTACAATCTGCTTAGTCCATTCTATTCCATAACCTTGTGATAATTCTACCTCTCCACCACAAGAACTATAATTTTGATAGTCAAAAGCACTTTCAGGGTTGTAATGTATGGAAGGTTATGTGAAATGGATTGAATATAAGAAGAAAAATGAGTACATGTATCACAATTATTTTCCACATGAAACAAATGCCAACTATGCATAAGAAAATATTTAAACAAACAACAAACATAATCTAATACTTTTTTATAACTTTTCTCTTTTGAGAAAGCTTTCTGCTTTTTTAAGCTTTTTGGAACTTTTTCTTTCTTTTCTTTTTTATAGAAACCCTTGTTTTCTTTAATTTTTAAGATCATCTTTAACTAGAGATGAGATATTCACATTAATTACAAAATATGCATACACTCAAAAGATGGCTCAAAGGGGCCAATAATGGTTAACTGTTTGGGGTTTATGTTAGACCCCGCTTTCGGAGCCTAACATCGGAGTCATGAGTTGTGAGCCTAATACCCTATAGTTTCCGGAGCCCAACAACGTGGAGTCATAAAGCATGAGCGGGCTTCCTTATGGGGTTATTTCAATGACTCCTCATTAGCCATCATCCTATAAGGGTGATGTGCCTACACTAGTTAAACACCAAATCACAATTTAACTTCTTTAAAAAAATTGTAGCTCTCTGCCTCTTGTTTATTTTGAAACAAGAACTACCTCATTTGAGGCTCTATAGCTCAAGATATGTCTAAAAATCCAAGTACGTTCATAACTTGGTTATGTTCTTCCAACCAATCCCTCATTTTCTTTCCATCAATATTATTCAAATCTACATCAAAAGCTACCAATTTTTAAGGATAGGTAGAAAAATGTATTAGGAATCTATTCCTTTAAAAATCACTTCATTTGGAGGTCTAGTGATGGAGTTATGGCCAAAAGCATCAAGTATGTTTATATCCTCAATCATATTGTACCTCTCTTGGGAGAATTAGTATAACATTCTCTGCAAACCTCATGATGGGGTCATTAATGGATGGTTTGAAAGAGAACTTCTACGTATACAACTTTTGTGAAGACTTGAAAGTAAAATTCGATCATCTATAGGGTCAAAAATGTGACTAGACGATAGGATTGGACGAATAGTGCACCAGATGATATGACGTCATCACTAGACGATACGACGTCACCAAACAATACGTCCCCACCAGACGAAGCGTCTTCACCAGAAAAAGCTTCCATCATCCCTCACTACCACTTCAGATTTCTTTCCATTCTAAATTTCTTCTCAGAGCTTACTCAATTCTACATCCTGTGCTTGTAACTCCTTAACTTTTTCCCTGAGTATCGGTCTCACTCTGAAAGAGGTTCCTCCTATTTAAAACTTATACTAAGCTTAGCCATCTCTTCCAATAACCGCAGATAAACTGTTTATACGTGGGCTATTAAGGATTTCCTACTCAAAGAATCCACCATTACATTTGCCTTTCCTGGATAGTACTTAATCATCAAGTCATAATCCTTTAGCAACTCTAACCACCTTCTTTGTCTCAAATTCAGTTCCTTTTGGCTCAACAAATGCTTGAGACTTTTATGATTTGTAAAAATTTTCGTTTGAACCCCGTACAAATAATGTCTCCAAATATTCAGAGTAAAAATTATTGCTACCAATTCTAGATCATGGGTCGGGTAATTCAATTCATAGGATTTTAGCTACCGCGAATCATAAGCTATCACCTTGTTTTCTTGCTTTAATACACAACCCAAACCCTTTCTTGAAGCATCACTGTAAACTGTATAACCTTCATCTCCCATAGGCAAGGTCAGAATTGGAGCACCTGTCAATTTGTGCTTAAGCTCCTCAAAGCTCTTCTGACATTCATCACTCCTAATAAACTTTTGATTCTTCCTCAACAACTTGGTCATCGGAGCAGCTATCATAAAAAATCCTTCCACAAACCTCCTATAATAACCTGCCAGACCCTGAAACTCCTCACTTCTATCATTGTCTTGGGTGAATGCCACTTCACCACTACTTCAATTTTCCTCGGAGCAATATGTACCCATCTTTTGATATCACATGTTTAAGGAAAATTACTTTGTGAAGCCAGAATTGACATTTGCTGAATTTGGCATAAAGTTCCTTCTCTCTCAGTGTTTCCAATACTATCCTAAGGTGCTCCTCATGATCCTCTTCACTCTTGGAATAAACCAAAATGTCATCTATAAACACTATGACAAATTGATCCAGATACTCCTTGAAGACCGTATACATAAGATCCATAAATGCAGCCGGAGCATTAGTCAGTCTAAATGGCATGACTAGGAACTCGTAATGCCTATAATGAGTCCTAAATGTTGTCTTGCTTATATCAGACTCCTTGATTCTGAGCTGATGATAGCCTGACCTGAGATCAATCTTGGAAAAGACCCTTGCTTCCTGCAGTTAGTCAAACAGATCATCAATCCGAGGAAGAGGATACTTGTTTTTAACAGTCAACTTGTTGAGTCTCTGGTAGTCAATACACATCTGCCATGTTCCATCCTTCTTTCTAACAAATAGAACTGGGACTCCCCATGGTGACAAACTTGGTCTTATGTATCCCATCTCTAACAGTTTTTCCAATTGTTCTTTAAGCTCCTTCAGCTCAGTTGGAGCCATTCTATACTGTGGTATAGAATTGGGTGTGGTTCTAGGAATCAAGTTAATAGCAAACTCGATTTCCCTCAATGATGGCAAACTAGGTAAGTCTTCTGGAAACACTTCTGGAAATTCCCTCACAATTGGAAGGTCTTCTAACTTCCCTTCATTCACATCAGTATCCACGACGTATGTCAAGAAGGCTTCATACCCTTTCCTCATCATCCTGTCTGCTAACAAAGTCGAAACAATCTTGGGTGATGGTGTCCTTCTATCCCCTTTAAAATTCACCTTCTCACCATTACTAAGATCAAACTCTGCCTTTTTAAGCCCACAATCTAACTTTGCACAATATTTCTCTATAGCATCCATTCCCAGTATCACATCTAGACCTTTCAACTCCAACGGTAGCAAATCCACTACCAATTTAACACCCTCAATAAATAATTCACAAGCCCTATACACTTGGCTTATTATCACCTTTCTCCCTAAGGGAGTACTAACAATTAAGGGACTATCCATGGGCACCAATTTAACATCATGCAAAATCATGCTTGTAGAAGCAAATGAGTGTGGGGAGCCAAAATCAATCAAAACATATAATTTAGAACTAAATAACTGAGCCATACTAGTAACAACTTCAGGTGCAGCTACAACTTCCTCTCTGGTCATAGCGAACACCCTGGCATGTGCTTGACCCTTTAGCCTTCCTAGAGAAATAGCCTTCCTTGTTGCCCCAAAACTGCCCACCCCAGTGACTGGTTTGGTCCCTCCTGTTTTAGCTCTCCTTGGGTCTTGCAGTTGTGACCCCTCTTGCTTTGTCGCTTGGGGACAATCCTTGATCTTGTGTCCTTTCTCTCCGTATCAGAAGCATGCTACAAGTAACTTGAGGCACTCTTATTTGTGAAGTTTTCCATAATTCTCACATTGAAGGTTTGTGTATCTACTCCTTCCCATCCTTCCAGTCCCTCCCACATTTGAGACTTGCCCTGAAACTGCCCTTGCCTGCTTATTCTTGAAAGGGACACTACTTCCCACTTCACTCTACATATGGTAACTCCTTGCACTCCTCTCAGGCATTGGAGGACTCATTCCCTTCTTAGAAGATTGCTTCTGGTTCTTCCTCTTCCTACTCACTTCGTTCTTTATATTCTGTAGTTTCTCATCCTGGAGTGTAGCATCTACTAACTGCTAGTAATCACAGAAATTATGGATCAATACTTTCTCCTTAATCCCTAAATGAAATCCTCCCTTAAGCTTGTGGCACTTATCCTCCTTATTGACAATGTTGGCCGCATACTGTGACAGCTGGATGAACTTTAACTCATATTCACTCACACTCATGTCCCTCTGTGTGAGATTTAGAAACTCCCTAACCTTTTTTTGTACATAAACCCTAGAGAAGTACTTCTTCCTGAACACTTCCACAAAGTCTCTCCATGACAACACCGGAGGCATAATCTGACTGTGGGGTACTGATTCCCACCAATGAAAAACATCCCCTGTAGCAAGATCACCGCATAATCTAGCTTCTCCTCATCAAAGCATTTCATCTAAAGCAGGACTCTCTCTGTCCTCTTTATCCATGATTCAGCCTCTTCGAGATCTGTAGTCCCATTGAAATCTACCGCTCCATACTTACGGAGCTTGTCATACTATCTACTCCTATTTACTGGAGCTTGCATTGGAACTTGAGACCCTTTGCCCATGGTATATGAGAAAGCCTAAGCAAAGGCTTGAAAGAACTACGAATCCATGGGGTTTGCTGGAGGCATCGGAGGAGGCGGTGGAGGCACTTCCTATTGCATACTAGGTGCCTCAAGATTTGGAGCAGAATGTGCCTCCATGTCTTGCGAGACATAAGATTCATCCGTGCTCCCTTGGAGAGAGCTAGATCGAGTCAAAGCTCCTCAAGTTCGTTTTCGAGGAGACATTTTCACTCCTTCAATATAAAACCATTGAAAACTCTTAGTTTATGGAAAACAGTTTCAGATCATGTACAAAATTTCAAAACATTGCAAGTTGTTTATTTAAAAATACTAAATGTTCATTTTGTGTCCTAACTACCCATTTCATGCCTAGGATACTCCTAAACCTGGATCTGATACCATCACTATTGGACCCTAATTTTGGAGCTCAACATCGGAGTTGTGAGACGTGAACCTAATACCCTATAGTTTCTATAGCCTAACAACCCGGAGTCATAAAACGTGAGCGGGCTTCCTTGTGGGGTTATTTCAATGACTCCTTATTAGCCATTGTCCCATAAGTGTGATGTGCCTACACCAGTTAAACACCAAATCACAATTTGACTTCTTCAAAATAATTGTAGATCTCTGCCTCTTGTTTATTTTGAAGAAAGAACCACCACATTCGAGGTTCTATAGCTCAAGATATGCCTAAAAATTTAAGTACGTTCATAACCTAGTTATGCTCTTCCAACCAATCCCTCATTTTCTATCCATCAATATTTTTCAAATCTACATCAAAAGCTACCGATTTTTAAGCAGAGGTAGCAAAATGTATTGGGAATCTATTCTCAAGAATCACTTTATTTGGAGGTCGAGTAATAGAGTTATGGCCAAAAGAATCAAGTATGTTTATGTCCTCAATCATATTGTACCTCTCCTTGGAGAATTGGCATAACTTTCTTTGTAAACCTCAAATTGGGGTCATTAATAGACAGTTTGAAAGAGAACTTCTAGATCTACAACTTCTGTGCAGACTCCAAAGTGAAATTCAATTGTCTACAGGGTTAAAAATGTGACTAAACGATAGGATTAGATGAACAGTGCACCAAACGATATGACGTCATCACCAGACGATACGTCCCCACCAGACGAAGCGTCCTCACCAGACAAAGTGTCCTCACCAGATGAAGCATCCTCAATGGTACTTCCTCACTAGACAAAGCGTCCTCACCAGACAATACATCCTCACCAGACAAAGCGTCCTCACCAGATGATACGTCCCCACCTGACGATATGTCCCCGCTTGACAACACATCATCACCAGAAGATACATCATCACTAGACAATACATCTTCACCAGATGATACGTCCTCACCAGATGATGCATCCTCACTAGATGACACGTCATCACTAGACGATACGTCATATACTCCTGAGCATCTCCACTTATAAGGACCATAACTTTTGACTCTGATATGTAAAAATTTCATACTTTATAGCGTTGGAAAGGTAGCAAGACAAGCTATAACTTCCTTGAAGACAATTTGTCAAGTTCATCCTAGATCAATCCAGATTTTTCCCTAAAGTCATAACACTAATTTTTCCCTTATGGAAGACTTGAAATTTTTCACTAACCAAACTTGGAATGTCTTGAGCATAACCATTCAGCTGCCAAAATGATTTTATTAAACCCTAAAATCTCAACTCATTTTTCTCATCACCTTCAACTGTATCTGATCAGTTATAATTCCTATCTTCCTTTCCATAGCATCTTGCTTATGCATACATATGTATATATATCAACGATTTATGTTTCAAAATCATCAACTCAAGTTGATTTCCTCTTCATGTATATCTAATTTCAACTCACATCATCCATGCACCATTCACATTTACATGAAAAGAATGAAGTTTTTACAATGGTTTAGTGGGAATTTTGAGCCACCTTACATCATAGCCTAAAAATACCAACTTTACAAGAACAATAATTTCTCAAAATGTGACTAAAGCCTTGTTTACATGATCGAACTTCAAAAAACAAATTATGAAAATTGGAGTGAAGTCTTGACTCACGACTCAATCACTCAATATCTTGCTCATTACTTGTAGATGCAGAGGAATGGGGGTGAGCTTAAAGCTCATGGGTAATAGTTTTATAATCGGTAATAAGAAAAAACCTTTGAAAAACCCTCATGACCATAACAAACTTTCATAAAAATCCATACAACATAAATTTCTCAACTTGCATAAGTCAAACAATCATCAAACTTGTCAACATATGTAAGCACATAAGCACATCATAATGGTTTGGGCAGATCCAAGAATATTACAAACTACACAATTCCAAATAATGGTCCTGTGTAGTCTTAAACTTAAGGAACTTCATGAAGGAGCTACATGCCACTAGTGGGCAGGTGGGAGAAGCTCTTAACTTAGTCAATGTGCACGTTACATTCTTGAATGGACTATACCAAACCCACATAACATATAATTCATGAACGGAAAACAATTTGCCCAATTGGCACATTTTTGAAAACATGATTTCATATACTTGGTATCCTTTCAAAAATCATTTCCATTTTTATTTCATAGTTCATCCACAAACTTCATACAGACACATGTAGCACCTTCTCAAAGCATTTAAAGAACAATGAATGCATATTTTAAAAGTAGTTGAAAGCATTTATTTCTTGTTTCTTGAAAGAAACATTAATGGCTTATTATTCAATTAGAAAAATGTAACCCACTTTAGTCTCCTTGCTTGAAAACCTACTCAAGGATGTCTCTCCTCTTACTCCTCTTGCCTCTTTTGCCTCCCTTCAACATTAGCAAAAATCTCCATTTAAAAATGAACTCCAATTGGAACACTCAAAGAAACCTATGCATGAAATTGATCCTAGAATACTTATACCCATGCATTTTCTAAGCTCTTTGAACCAAATCCCTTCTAAAAATTGAAATATTAAAAAACCAACTTACCATGAATCTTCACCAAACAATGAGTTTCTTGGTCTAATTGAAACTTTAACCTTCCTCTTCCTTTTTCCCTTATTGCTCAACCCCAAAATCCCTCTTAAAGACTAAAAAAAATTGAAACCTAGATGACCTCTCTTCTTTTCTCTTGTTTCTCTCTCTTTTTTGTGTGCTTCTCTCTCTTCTCTCTTTTCTCATTCAAGTTTCTGGCTTCTTCCAAATGTAAGACAACAAAATTTTTTCCTTCCCTTTTGTACCCTTCCTTTAATGCCTTAAGACTTTACAACTTAAGTGATGTTCCAACAATGCCCCTTATACAATCTTACCACCCTAACACTTTAATTCAATTGGCCTATGTCATATAATCTCACTCACGTTAACATGCTAATTAATTCCAACACAAATTAATCGAACAAGACCCCAAAATTAATTTAATCATACTTATTCATCAAGAAAAAAATTCGGAGGCCAGCATTACTGACGAAAATTTTCGTTAGTAAAGTTCCATTTATTTTTCATGTCTTTTCCATTTTCTAGATAACTTCTCTAACGAATATAATATTTTCATAGATAATTGGCTACGCTTTCTTTTCCATCGGTAATTGTTCGTTAGTAATTCATACTTTTCTTTTAGTGAATCCTATCACTGATGATGAACTCATGGGGGTTACTACAAGATAAGAAAAATAATCAAGAAATTCCTATAAAAAATAGAGGTAGAGACCAAAGAGGTCATGGATGTGATACTGTCAAGGTAATCAAGAATAAAAAGCAAGTCAAAGTTTTCCTTCAATTAGGGGATGTGAACGTGGCAATCCATTAGATAAGCATAACAATGCTTAAGTTCAATGTTATAATTGTTAAAGGTATGGAATTATTCGTCATATTATTGAAGTAAAAGACAAAATGTGAATGAGAAGGTCAACTTCACAAAATGTCATTAAGAAGAAGAGGAGCTCCCCTTATTAATATAAAAATTAAAGGAAGAAAAAGAAGAGGACAACAGTGGTACCTTGAAACAAGAGCAAGCAACCGTATAAGTGGAAGTTAAGATATGTTATTTAAGCTTGATAAAAGAGTACAAAGTGACAAAACATTTGGAAATGGCTCCATAGTTACAATAAAAGGAAGAGGTAACATTCTTATCAACCTAAATGTTGGTAAGCTTAAATTTTTTTATGATGTCTACTATGTGCCCAATATGAGAAATAATATCTTAAGTTGAAAGCATCTTTTAGAGAAAAATTATAAGATCAAATTTAAAAATAGACATTGTAAGATAATGGATGAGATTAAAAATTTGATAACTAAAGTGCCAATGATATAAAATAGATTATTCCCCTTAAATATTCAAAATGATGTTGCTAAATGCTTATAGGCATATGTAAAGGAGGAATCTTGGCTTCGACATTTGAGGTTTGGTCATATAAACTTTAATAACTTAAATTTTCTCTCAAGAAAGGACATTATAAAAGGTTTGCCTTCCATCGATCATTCTAATAAACTATGTGATGGTTGTATCCTTAGAAAGTAAGCTAGAAAAAGTTCTCTAAAAGAAGTTTCATTAAGAGCAAAGAAACCATTACAGATCATCCATACAGATATTTATAGACCGATAAATTCAATTAATCATGGCAAAAATTGGTACTTTCTACTCTTTATTGATGATTTTAAAGATAAAAATTAGGTATATTTTCTTAAAGAAAAATCATAGGCATTCACCATCTTTAAAAAGTTCAGGGTTGTTGTGGAAAAGGAGAGTGACTGTGAAATTAAAGCTATGAGATTTGATAATAGAGGAGAGTTAATATCTAAATAATTCAACAACTATTATGAAGATAATGGAATACATCATCCTTTAACCATACCAGGGTCTCCACAACAAAATGGCATAGATAAAAATAAAATAAAATAATTCTTGACATAACAAGAAGCATGTTGAAAAGCAAGAAGATGCCAAAGGAGTTATAGGATGAAGCTATAAGTTTCACATCATATATATCTAATATGATTGCCTCAAAAAATCTTTCCAAAATTACTCTAATAGAAGCATTGAATTGGAAAAAAAAAAAACAAATGTAAAGCACTAGTGAGCCTTAAGAAGCATAGCTTACACCCACATTCTAGTTGAAAGGCATACCAAACTTATTGAAAAAAGTCAAAAGCTAGATTTCATCACTTATGAAAAGGTGTCTAAAGGTTATAATCTTTATAATTTGGTTAATGAAAAGATCATTATTAGTAGAGATGTTGAGTTTAATGAGGAGGCTTCATGGGATTGGAGCTAACAACACTTCCAAAAGTTCACAAGGTGGTTGGTGTAAATGGGTCTACAAGTTAAAAAGAAATGCCAAAAGAAGAATTTGAGAGGTACAGAGGAAGATTAGTCGCCAAAAGTTATATTCAAGGGGTTGACGCTAAAGGTTTTTCTAATTGTGAGTTTATAAACTTCTAAGAAGAAACAAAAGACAAAAAATGATTAGAAGCTATGAACAAGGAGATCAAGGTAACAAAGAAGAATGAAATGTGGAAGCTAGCAATAATTCCTAAAGGTCATAAGGTGATTAGTGCAAAATGGGTCTACAAGTTAAAAGAGAAATGCCAAATTGGTGGCTAAAAGCTATATTCAAAAGGAAAGTGTTGACTATAATGAGGTGTTTGCTAAACTATATGATTTATCATCTCTCTAGCAATATAAAATAGGTGAAAATCTTCCAAACGGACATGAAATATGCATTCTTAAATAGCTTTCTTTAAGAAGATTTCTATATTGAACAACTAATGGGATATGCAGAAAAGGGACAAAATGACAAAGTTTTGAATTTCAAAATGGATTTTTATGGCTTAAAACAAGATCCAAGAGCTTGGTATAGCTGTATAGATAGTTACTTTCTAGAAAAGAATTTCTCATACTGTTTTTATGAGTATTCTCTCTACTCTAAGCATGAGAAAGAAGAGGTATTGCTCATGTGATTTTACATGGATGATTTAATCTTCACTAGTAATAAGCCAAATAAGTTTGAAGAATTCAAGAAGGAATGACTAAGAAATTTAAAATGACTCACATTAGCCTTATGGGTTACTATCTCGATATTGAAGTAAGGAAAATGGATAAAGGAATTTTTATTTCATAAGAAAGATATGCTAGAGAAACATTCAAGAAATTTAATATAGAAAATTACAATTGTCACAACTGAATGAGCACATGACCAATACATAAAACTCAAAAGCCTAAGACCGTAAATCACATAAGCATGATCACAATGATAAAATGAATGTAAAAATCTCAAAAATAAATAACAACATGGGCACATATAAGTACAAACACAGTAAAGTATACTAACATTATCGTACATCAGAAGAAAATTTTCAACATACTAAATCATATCACTGTGGAGACTAAAGCATAAGTACAAGTGAAAATAATTGAAAGCATACACGGAAGTAGATATGTTGCAGCCATCACTCCTCAGAGTCACTATTGTGAAGTTGGTTGCAGCTAACCTGAAAAATAGAGTTACGGAGAGTCAGACCTCACTGAATAAGTCCATATCGCCTAATGACACCTAATGACATCCTCATATAATATGTAGTTTATATTAGTATAAACACACATATATGATGCATGAAAAACCACATGTAATACACAATAAATTGTGGAGAAGAAAATTTTGTAAGACCCTAATCCCCAAGGGTAAATGCTTATAATATTATACATCTAATGGCTACTAGGAGCTAAACATCACCAATAACCTAACTATCTTCTATACTTCTATATCCGTAAGGCTCTCTTAGTCCAAAGGGGTTATGGGGAGTTAAGCATTACCAATACATTAGCCCACACTTAATATCTCCAAAGTCACAATCACATTCATAATATACAATATCAAACAAGGACCTGATCAAGAGCTAAACATCAACTAAAATCGATCCATACTATATCTCGATATCATTCCATAATTATCTCTCATAATCAAACCAATGTGCTCTTAGTCCTAATACATACACATCAGGTGGCAAGTCTTACCAATATTTTCGTCCTCCACATTCATAATCAAACACATCCATACATAATTCAAATATCAATCCTAAAATTTTATAAAATAAGCACTCAGTCATGTAAGAACCATTATAAATGCATGTGGTATGCTATAGGTACCCAAACTCATATTTATATACTTAGATATAGCATTATTATACACTTAGGCATCATGATAACAACTACTCAAATTACATATGTACATGTACATACTTATATATCATATATGTATATATCATAGCATATCCACGTGCATAAAGATACGAGCATCTATCCTGAGTTAATATGATATCAATCCTGAATTTCACAAAACAAGCACTCAGTCATGTAAGAACCATTATAAATTCATGTAGTATGCTATAGGTACCCAAACTTATATTCATATACTTAGATATAGTAGTATTATTTGCTTAGGCATCATGATAACAACTACTCAAATTGCACACACACACTAAGACGGTTCAATTATGCAATTTAGTCACTGATTTTATTCTTGTCTAAACCTTCAGCGATTTTTAATTTGTAAATCGTTAAGTATTTTGTTATGGTTCTTAAGGAAAAATGATAATCACAATTTATAAGATTTTTAAATTTTTTTTAAAATAAGAGTTGCCAGAAGGTCGTTGGAAAGTATCTCTAGTGATTGGAATATTCCTTTGATAATCAGAAAATTGTTTAGTCTTAGAATTTAACAATTTTTATACCAAATGAAGGCTCTTGAAGAGTAGAAAAACTTTTACAGCTACAAGAAACTTAAATTCTCAACTAATCTTAATGAAATGAAGAGAAATTATTTCAGAGTTGTAACTTCTATTTTCATCAATTGGTTGTGATATAGGTGGTGACTAGTGGTAAGGCTAAAGGGCTTTTGCTCCTGATGTCGAGGGAAGTCCAATGGTGGTGGTGGTTAGCAACACTCACTAGAGGTGACATATTGAAGATTTGAGTTGGAGGAAGCGGATGGTTTTGTAAATGGTAAAGGGTGAAAATGAAAAATAGGAAAGATGAAGTTGGAAGATATATATAAGATGAATATTTTGTGAGGAGGGGAGACTGTGATATCCCTTTTTGTATATATTTGTCAAGAGGGAGATTACAATATCCCTCTTTGTATATATTACAAAAAAATTCATCCTACATATATATACACTATCTTCTCTCCTTACAAAAAATTCATCCTTGAATTTTACAACAATTCTTTATTAAATAAACAAATATGGATACAACTCTGGTATCTTTCACTCTATTTCCGAAGTGATCTGTTTGGCAATGCCACTCCTCTATGCCACCTTAACGATATGAATTTGCTTTGACCGTACTACTGCATTTGAGAATCTAAAATAACTACTGAATCCTCTTCGTAGGTCAAATTCTCGTTCACCTCCATATTATGTAGTTGGAGCACATGAGAAGGATCATAAATGTACTTGTGAAGTATAGAAACGTGGAATAATGGGTGGACTTATAGCACATTTGGAGGTAACGCCAGTTGATATGTTGTATTTTTACCTCTCTATATTATCTCTTAAGGTCTAGTATATCTTGGAAAGTAGTTTCCCCTTCTTTCCAAATCTCATCTCCCCCTTAATCGGAGATGCATTTAGAAACATGAAATCACCAGCTTGAAATTCCACGTCTTTGTGCTTCAGGTTCATATAACTCTTTTATCCACTGAACGCTATATCTAGTCTTTATTTGATAAATGGATTCTTCTCTGATGTGATCTTTATTAGTTATAAGCCCTCTAACTGTCTCTCACTTATTTCCTCCTAGCACTTTAGTGATCTGCATTTTTTTCTATATAATGCCTTGTACAGTGCCATCCTAATACTACCGTGATAGTTATTATTGTAATTGAACTTAATTAGAGGCAATTGCGAATCCCAACTAACACTAAAAGTCCATCTAAGCATGTATTCCAAGGTTTGAATCGTCCTCTCAAATTGCCTATTAGTTTGGGAATATAATGTTATGCTAAAATCCAATCAAGTGCCCAATGCCTCCTATAATTCCCTCTAAAATCGACATGTGAATTGTGATCCTTAGTTAGAGACTATTGACATGGGCATCTCATGGAGACATAATATTCACTTGATATACACTCACCTGAGCTTAGACATTGAGCAGGTGGTTTTCACAGGTAAGAAATAGGTTAGATTCATCAACTTATCTATAATCAAACAAATTGAATAACATTGAGTCTTTATGTAAGGTAAGATAACAATGAAATCTATTGTGATATTTTCGCATTTCCATTCAAGAATTGGCAAAGGTTGTAGCCTACCTAAAGGTCTTTAATGGTCAATATATACTTTTTGGGAAGTCAAACAATTAGAGACGTATTGAGCCCCATTTTTTTTTCATATCTTTCCACTAATACGTATCTTTAAAGTTTTGATGCATCTTGGTGGAACCTAGATTTACATTATTTGTCATATAGTGCGCTCTCTTTAAAATCTCGTCCTTCAAGTTCTTTACATATAGAACACACAATCTACCATTCATCCTTAGTATAGCTCCCCTATCAATCTTGAAATCCATGTGACATCCATTATAAGAAAATTAAAAATTACCGATAAAAAATTCCTAGCAGAAAAAATTTCAGAGTAAATTATCGATGGAAACAAATATTTGTCAATAAACTTGTCGAAAAAATGACATTTTGCGACCGAAAAAAATTTGTTAGTAAAGGTGGAGGGAATTTATCCACGAAACTTTGTCAATGGAATTTAGTGACGGAATAGTGAAAGTTGTAGTAAAAATAGGCAACAATGGTTCGTGGTAAAAATAAGGAATGAAATTTACCGACGAAAGAAATTTATTCAGGAAAATTACCTAAGGAAACTCCATTATGTCGGTAATTTACCAACAAAAATGATGTCGATATTGGTGTTCAAATTTGAAGGAAAATGATGTCCTTTTTTATTACTTAATTACACACCCGAAGCCTCCTTAGCTATAGAAATGACATTGGTATTGTTGTTTAAATTTAAAGGACAACGACGTCATTTTATTGTTAATTAAATAACTCACCCGAAGCCTCCCCACACCACTCCCCCCTCAATATGTCTCTAACATCATTTGTAATGTGTATTGTTTTACATCATTTAAGATTGATTATTATTGAATTAGTAGTCTTTCTTGAAATTCAGTAAGATTAGAGATTTTTTCAAATAAATATTTTGTATATGATGATATATTTTACTATTGATATGATTTTTGCTCCTTGATGTTGATTTAAGCATCAATAATAGTACAGTATAAGTTCTTGAAGAAAGAATAAAAGATGTACACTGATTAAAGAAATCGAGAATGCTAAAAATAAGAGATCAAAGTTATCATCCTTGGTGACAACAATGAGAATGCATCATTAGATACAAATGATGAGTAAAGCCCTGTAAAGATGGAATTTATAGACTTCAAAATGTAGTGATAAACCAATTAGGCTTGTGAAGGTATCTAGAAATTAAAACATTTTCGTCGCCTTGCTTATGGTTTATGACACCTAATATCCCTTACTAAAATGGATGGAGGTAGGACATTTGATTGTCATAGATGTACTACTCTTGGTTTTAATCATATATATGAAGTTCATAGTACTACTCTTGATTTTAATCAAATATATGAAGTTCGTATATCCACATCTAATTACTATGACCTAATACTTATTAAATTTATGGAAATCACCATAATAGTAAGAGATTAGTCATATTTGGCAATGACTTGACCATAATGGTAAGAGAAAACATATATTGTAAATTTTTTGATTCATTAGACTTAATTTCATGTACCTATTTTTCTCTTGAATATTGCATTAAATTTTCTTTAAGATGTTTAAATTTTATTGCATCATATATGATTAATTGATAAATACATATATATTCATTACATCATTATATAAAATATAAAATTATTATAATTTCTATTTTAGTTATTATATCAAGTTTAGTTTAGTTTAATTCAGATAATAAAATCTTATTTTTTTTCATCATGATTTAATATATCAATTCGATTTTTTAAACATTATTTTTTCTCATTTTACTCTCCATTAAAATTCTAAAAACATAAAAATTTGATCTTCAAATCTTTAGGTTTTGTTTCTTTATTTTTAGAAACATATTCTTGAAGTTTTTTATTTTAGTATTCAATTTTTAAAGATAAACTTTATAATATTGTTTATGCTTCTAAAAGAATATTCCTTTTGCATCTTAATATATTTTATTGAATCTCAAAATTTTCAAGGCCAATAACTAATTACTTATATTCAAGAAAAAGGTGCAAAGATATCTTAGCCTTTGATAAGTGATGATGGTTTGAACTGTTATATATGATCCTTTTTTTTCTTCTTAAATTTGTGTTAATATCTCTTACATGTCCAACTTCTTATTTTATGTTTATGAGCTGTAAAAAGTGCAAATAAGTATACTTTATTTGGATAATGAATATGTGGTTCCCTTTTTTCTTTTAGGTTGTATAATTGTTGATGGAAATTAAGCAACTTATATAACATTGATTACTTCTTCCCTTCAAATAAATTTTTTTGAGAAATGAAATTAATTATATTAATAAAAATTAGAGTTTAAATTGAAAGGAATGCATCAATCAAAGTTGTCTATTAGTAGAGCCTAATAAATGATTAGCATATGATTTACTATTTTCATGAAAATATGACCTATGGTGATTTAGAGAAAATGCAATGCTTTTTGTTTCTCATAAGGATTGATATTAAATGCGAGCAAGTATCATGCCTTTATTCTTATAAAGTGACTTATAATGATTGTGAGTTAGTTTCATAACATTTTTATGAGAAATAGGCCTATATGAATGAGAAGGAGGTTGTAAGTTCTTTTGAGATGACCTGCATAAAAATTGTTCATATTTTTGCCTTGAGTATTATAACCTCTAGGTTTAGAATGTGATCCATACATGAATTTCCTTTTTCTTGGGATTTAGAGGATGATAGATGGGCACGTGTTTTTTTGTAAACATTTAAAAAATGCAATATGATCATGTGAAGATTCAGACATAGTGTCATCATATAATTGCTTGGCCCTTATAAAAATACTCTAGGCATTTTTTAATGCAATTCCTTAAGTGAAACTAATTCCATACATATCATTAAAGGTTTTTTGAGCTACAAAATAAACACTTGATATGCATGAAACCAATTTTATATCTAACAGGAGGTTTAAAAAAATAAACACTTAATGTGTGTGAAAAAAATGGTTATACAAAAAAACCCCAAATAAAGTTAATTGTTGTCTTTGTCCATAATAATTGTTTTTCATAATAATGTTTTTTGCATAATAATGGATATGATCTTGCGAAAAATTTATATGTTGTCTTTTTATATTTGTGATATTGTGAAAATGGTTATGATCAAATTGAGGTTAATTGTTCCTTTCAAGCAGAGATCGAGGCTTCAATGGCTTAAGCAATATTATAAGTGTTAGGATATGAAAACATTAATAGAAGGAAAATTAAATATATAATACACAATTTAAAACTCATGCATATGTATACCTATGCTCAATTCAAAACTTATAAAAAACTAGCTAATTGTTTATTTGCTTTCTTACAGGCCGTGTTATGTGATGAAGAGCGTCGATAATTGTCCAACTTCATCAGTCTTCTTTGTAGTTTACGATTGTCCATCTATCAAGGTAAGTCGTTCAACTAAGCAATGTCTACAATGTGATAGGTTTTGTGATGTTTTTGTAATTTTACTTCTGACAATGATTTATGAGTTTTTAGGTTGGGGTTTAATAGTCTAAGTATTTTAGTTTGGGAATTGTTTAAGTTGAAACATAAAGACTTGAACTTCAATGTAATAAGTTCAAACTTAGTATTAACATAAGAAATTTACATAATTTACATGACAATTCTTTGCATAATAAACCCCTAGGATGGTATATAGGTTGGAAACCTGTGATGTAACTCTTATAAGGCTTATTGGTAAAAATTTCCATGAGCCTAGGTGTTATAACGAGAACCCACTTTCTCGATTCATCTGGTCAAACAATGCCATGTACCATAGTGCTTGTTGAAAATCAAACTTTAGAAATGAACTTGTAGGTGATTAATTCAAATATAAAGACTTGAACTTCAATGTGATTAGTTCAAACTTAGTATTAACATAATAAATTCATGTAATTGACATAACAATTCTTTGCATAATAAACCCTCAAGATGGTATACAGGTTAGAAACCTGTGATGTAACTCCCACGAGACTTATCAGTGAAAAATTTCACGAGTCCAGGAGTCACAACGAGAACTTTTTTCTCAATTCATTTGGTCAAACAATGCCACATATCATGGTGCTTGTTTAAAATAAAACTTTGGAAATGAACTTGTAGGTCATTAATTCAAACATAAATAATTGAACTTCAATGTGATTGCTCAATCTAGTGTTGGAATTAATATATATACGCAAAAAAGTGCTTTTGATCTTTTTTAAGAAACTGATTTTACTTATTATAAACCAATTTCCACTCTTTTTATTTTAATATAAAGTTAGAATATAATATGTAGGTGTTTTTCTTTTAAATTCTTAATGTCACTTCTTATAGGATATTAGTTAGCAATTTGCTTTATTTGACTCATACTCATACATGTTATCCATCAATTAAGTCAGTATACCGATAAGCCAAGTACAGTTCATTTGTAGGTTGCTTATAGGATATTAACATATATTAAGGATAATAAAGATCAAAGCCTTATCTTTCCTAAAAGATTGTTTAAAGTTTTAAGGTTTTTGTGACGTAGAATGTGGTGATTGTCTAAACATTAAGGTGGAATTGGTTGTGATTGGGTTTTCTAATTGTGAAATTATATAGTGGGATATGTTGGTTTCAATTTGGAGGGAAAATGGTCAGAGACCTGTAAAAACTTAAGGGAAATGAAGGATCAACTGATGTGTAAAGTAAAGATTAAATGTTCTATAAGATTAATATGCATACTACTATAATGATTACTATATCTAGCTATGAAATCACTTTTTAAAATAATAGTTTTATAGAAATGAGTAATGTTGATAGATCTTGCGTGTATAGATTATTATCACCTAATGATTTCATTAATCCTGAGTTTGTTGATGGAGTTGAAGCCTTTATTGACTATGTATATTCTCAACCTACAAACATATTCATTTTCTTCCTATTAATGAAGTGAATCTAGATTTGTTAAGAAAAGGGTTTGTTCCAAATTATTTTCAGTGAACACGACATGGGGAGCCATTAATTTGTAGCACCTTAAGGGGTAATGATGTAAAATTGTCAATAAATATGCTCGTCAATAAATATGGATGAGTTTAAAGGGGGCACTAAATTTATAACAAATAATATGGCTACAATTGAAAATCCTTACACCCAAATGGTTTATGATACAGCCGGTTATACCTTTCAGGCAAATATAGAAAATCTTAAAGAAGAACCAAACCTGAATGCAAAATTTTTTTTTAACTTACTAAAATCAGCTGACCAAGAATTATGGCCAAATTGTGAGACCATGACTCAATTATCTTCAATTGCTCGAATATTTAACATAAAATTTGAAGGGCATATTTTTTATTAAAGTTTAGATAAAATTCTTGCTTGGTATAATGAATCATTACCTCCTAATCATACAATGGTTGACAATTTTTACAATATGAAGAAACTTGTTAGGAGCCTTGGTTTGCTAGTTGAAAAAATTGATTGTTGCAATTTGGGACGTATGTTGTTTTGGGGAGATGATGTGGAGTTACAAGAGTGCCATTTGTGATCAATCTAGTTCAAACCTAGAAGCGTACTATGGAACAGAAATTAGTACTATGGAAGTAGATGTATTATTTCCTACTAACTCTGAGACTTTAAAAATTGTATGCCTCTGATGTTATTGCATCTCACATGACTTAGAATAATGAATATGAATAGGAAGATGGAATAATAAGCCATCCATCGGATGCACTCCCATGGAAACATTTCAATAATACTCATTTTGAGTTTGCAGCTAAAAGTCAAAATGTTGGGTTGGGATTGTTAACAGATGGATTCTAACCTTTTAGTCATTCCAACCATCGATATTCATCATGGCCAATCATAATTACTTCTTATAATTTACCTACATAGATGTCTATGAATAAGGCATATATATTCTTGACAGTAATTGTACCAGGGCCTACAAATCCAAAGTATAAAATTGATGTATTCTTACAATCATTTGTATCTAAATTGCATCATCTTTGGGAATTTGGTGTGGAAACATATGATGTGCCTCCCAAATAAAATTTTTTGTTAGCTTTGATGTGGACTTTTGGTGATTCCTTGCGTATGCTATATTGTTTAAATGGAGCACACTAGGGAAATTAGCTTGTCCTTACTGTGGTAATGATTCTGATACATTTTATCTTCCTAACGGGGTAAAATCATCATGGTTTAACAACCACAAGAAATTTCTTCCTCCAGATCATCCATTTCGACACAATAAACAAAAGTTCATTAAGAATAAGATGGTACAAACACCTCCTTCACCTCACAAAGCTGGTGAAAAGATATTGTAGGAGATTGATGAATTAAGGTTGCTAAAAGTTACAAAACTTAAAGTTGAAGAAGTTAATAGAAGCATTAGTAAAAACTTTGGTTGGAGAAAATAAAGTATCTTTTGGGATTTGCCATATTGGAAAACTAATTTAATACATCATAATCTAGATGTGATGCATATTGCAAAAATATTTGATAATTTTTTCAACACTATAATGAACATTGAAGGGAGGACAAAGGACAATGCTAAATCACGAGCTGATTTGAAACTTTTTTATAGAAGGAATGAGTTAGATAAAGATCTTTACACCTGTAAATATCCGAAAGCATGTTACACTTTAGAGAAAAAAAAAAGGAAATTTTGTGTGAATGGTTGAAAAGTCTAAAGTTTCCTAATGGTTATGTTTCAAACTTGGCAAGGTGTATAGATATAAGGAAGTACAAATTATTTTGGATGAAAAGTCATGATTGTCATATGTTTATGCAATGGCTAATTCTAATTACATTTCAGGAGTTGCTACCGAATAAGGTTTGGGAAGCTATAATAAAATTAGTTTGTTTTTTAAAAGCTTAACATCATCTAAAATAAAGTTGTCTGAAATGGAAAAAATAGAAAGAGAAATTCCAGTTATCTTGTCCAAATTTGAAGGGATTTTCCTCCAAGCTTCTTTGATTATATAGAGCATCTACCGGTACATTTAGAACATGAGGCTAAACTTGTTGGTGCAGTTCAATATCGATGGATGTATCCATTTGAGAGGTAATTATAATTAATATTTAAATAAAACTTATAGCATGTTTTAATCACAAAATTGTAATAACCCTATTGTAATGTAAGTATTTACATCACTTGAAAAAAAATGTCAAAAACAAGGCTAGAGTTGAAGGTTTGATATGCAATGCTTATTTAATAAAAGAAGTAAGTACATTTTGTTCACATTATTTTGAGCCGCATATGCACACAAGAGAAAGAAAAGTTTCTCGTAATGATGATGAGGGAAAAATGGGTGATGTTGATGGTATCTTACCCATTTTCATACATCCTGGACGAATATATGGTGGTCAACAAAAAGAATGTTAACAGAAGAAGAAATAAAGGTTGCCTAGAGTTACATTTTGTTGAATTGTCAACAGGTTCAACCTTTCGTGAAATAAGTTTAAGTTGATTTTAAAATTGATTATTTCTTGATTCGAAGTTAGTGTTGTTCACAACTCAAATACATAATAATGCTTTTAGATTATACAAGGAATGGTTACGTGAGCTAATGCCCAAAAAATAGGATGATATCAATAAAGAAGTTAAAAGAAACTTTCCTTAATGGTTCAAGAAATATGTAAGTTTTCACTTGCAATAATTGAAATGATTGAATTATCACATCAAAGAGTTTAAATAAAATTGTATTATTTGATATGATAATTTTTTTGTGTAAGCTTCAGAAAATTTAATAGAGAACAAGTTTATATTTGATCTTATGAAAGGACCTTTATGAACCATTAAATCATATCCAGTGTATTTTGTTAATGGATGCAAATTTCATATAGAATATCATGGTTATAGCATAACAAAAATAAATAGTGGGGTTTGCATATAGGAAGGATTGATGGATTAGTATGGTAAAATTATTGAGACACTTCAAATTGAGTACCCTGTATTACCAATAAAATGGAGTGTGATATTTAAGTGTGAATGGTTTGATCCAACTCCTAATGTTAGAATAAATGTGCATAATCGATACAATCTAGTTGAAATCAACTAGAGAAGAAGATTTAGACAATTTAAACCTTTCGTGTTAGCGATGTAAGCGATCTAAGTGTATTATGTCCCTTTTTCCCAACTTATGATGAGATAAGTCAAATTGGTTGGTCATTTGTAAAGTAAAACCTAGAGGTATTTTTGAATTATATGGAAAAGGAGAAAATAAGAAAATTGAAAGTGAAGTGTTTCAGGAAGATATTTATAAATAAATGCATGTGTAACATATGACGAGAATGAACTTTTGAACGATCCAAATAATGAATATGTTGAAATTTCATCTACAGAGGACGAGGAGGGCGAGAGATCTGAAGAGGAGCTTGAATTTGACTCTAATTCTTTAGAAAAAGAATATGATGATGAATTTGAATTACAATTAAGTGATGATAACGATTAATTTGTGTTTGTAATAACATATTATATGAATAAATCTATTATTGCATCAATAATATATTGTCATATATTTAATTTATATTGTTTTATTACTAGAATATTCAATAAAATGTGAATTTCAAATTTAAAATATGTCACAAAAGAGAAAACAGGAAATGATACGATGCCCAAGGGTTAGGTTACCACTATTTGGACAAGCCAGTACAAGTCTAGGTGAAGGATCACATTCTGCATATCCTAAAGAATCAGGTGCTGTAAGTCCACCTACTGTAGATCCAAATGAGGTGTTACCTTCTCGACCTACAGTCCCAGTACATTCACCTTCTGTATCTATGGATACACCATCCAGTAGCGCTGCTACACCATCCACCACCCCTATACCGATAGAGATATTAGGGGTAAACGTTGCGGATAGAGGAGGCAGTCTCCAGCCTGGAGCTAAGGAAGATGATGTAAGAATGTCCATCATAGTTATCAACAATTTATGAGTGAAATTCTATAAATTTTCTAATACATGATAACACTATAGGTTTATACTGAGTTATAGGTTTTAATTTCAAAATGATCTAAAACACCTTATGTATTAGGTTGGTTATATCTGGAACGTGCTCCAGAAATAATTCTTCCAAGTTCAAGGAGAAAATAGATCTTGAGGGTTATATATGGAAGAATATCTCTCAAACGACAAAGGATTTTTATTATCAAGAGTTTGAGGTATAAAAAATATATTCTTTAATCTTTTTATTTTATCTAATTCTATACATTAATTAGATAAATATTATAGTTTATAAGTATTTATATTATGCTTTTATTTTTTAAAAGAAGTTTTTTGGGATTCAAAATTTGATGCTGTAATTTATAATTTATGGGAGAGGTGAGCTCGTGCACGTTATAGAGATTTTCTTTATTCGATACACAAGAATGGTGTACGACCTCCTTACATATTTAAAGAAATATGGAGTCTTTGGCATTAGTATTGGGCATCACCTTAGACAATGTCCATTTCAGAGCGTAATTTTGCAAATAGATGTTGAGGACCGGAGGGAGAGAGTTTACCCATACACACTAGAGGATCTATAACCCATTAGTAGCATGTAGAGAAACTTATATATATATATATATCTAAACTTTACATTTATATTTTGATTTTTGTATTTTGATGTACAAAATTTGATTTCAATGTAATTTGATGTATGAAATTTAGAATGAAAATGTATGTGTATTATAGAAATTGATAATGTTATAAAAGTCTGGCGCCATTAATGACTATATTGTTGAGTAATTGTTTTTCAACAGGGGGTAAATATCATAAAAATAGAGAAAACTCTGTCAAAATTTTTGTAAATTGTAGTTCACTTATAACACTTTATTCTGATGTAGGAAAAATCTATAGACAAGAAGCCTACACTATGTCAGCTCTTTTTACACACCTATATTAAGAAACATGATGGTGTGATCTTCGTTAATACCCGATGCAAAGAACTTTATGTATGTAAAATTTATATTTTAATATTAATTCTTAACAATTCTCACTTATTAGCATAAACAATTATAATGATAGGACTAAATACAAGAAAGCATTCAACGATAATCTCAGCATTATGAAATTGTTGATGAGAGTCAAACATATCTTGATGCAGTGGGTGGTAAGGACTGTCGTGGAAGGATCTTTATCTTATGTTCATTTACAAACACATGTTATTTGCATTCCTCTACATCCAGTACAGCTGGATCTAGTAGGCGTTCTGCATCAAATGAGAGAGTTATTAAGCTTGAGAGCACAGTAAAGAGGTTGGCAACTCAGTTGCAATAGTCGATGGAGTACATAGCCCAGCTCTGTAAAGAGATGAATGAGTTGAAGAGGAGGGCCAGCACCAAATCGTAGCAGTCAGATCATTCGCCTTCACCAACTGCATTGCTTAGATGGATAAGTGAATGTAGATATTTAGCTAC
>JAOQMP010000208.1:26896263-26906424 GCA_027563575.1 Erythroxylum pedicellare | reverse complement strand
TGTAGATATTTAGCTACTCTTAAGTAATTTTGTATGAATTCTTAATTTGCAGTTTTTTTCAAGATACTTATTGTTGTACATTATAACTTTTTATTATATATTAACAATCAACATAAAATTTACTTTATATGATCAATCAATTTATTATTTAGAGAAATTAAATGTAGAAAAAAAGAAAAGATTATTAACAGAAAACTCGAGAAGGAAGTAAGAAATGGTGGTTGAAATTATGGTAGGTAAATTTTCTGACGGAATTACGATATTTCATTAGTAATTTACCAACGTACTGCTAGGAATAACATTTTTCGTAGGTAGATTTAGTGACAGACATTGTTTATCTGTAGAAAAAATTTACTGATGGAATATTATAGTTCCATCGATAGATAAAAACTTACGGTCGCTAAATTTTCCAACATAATTGCAAAATTTTTTCGTTAAATTTATTAATAAAATTAGAGTGTTCCGTCGCTAAATTTCCCGAGAGAATTACAAAATTTTGTCACTAAATTTATTGATAGAATTATAATCTTATGTCGCTAAATTTGCGATAGATTTGAAACATCCATCACCAAATTTTACCTACGGCCACATCTCCGACAACTCTTTTCGTGGATAATTTCCGTTTCCAAGTTTGTTTGTCGATGTAAAATCTTTATTTTTTGTTGGTAATTTCTATCGCTAAAACCAAATTTTCTTATAGTGATACTTTTTGTACTTTACACATAAACTTTTGAAGCTTAGGGTCTTTGCCTTGAGTGACCTTGATCTTATCCAATAATACCAGCCATACTTTGATGCTCGTCAATAGTAATCATAAACCTAAAATTTGAAAATGAGCACTATGATCCATTAAATTATATAACTCCTTAGTCAAAGCTCTCCTTTCTACTACGATATGTGCCAAACTACTTGAGGACTTCCTACTTAGTGCATCTAATACAACATTTGACTTTCTTAGATGATACTGGATTATGTATTCATAATATTCTAGTAGTTCCATCCAACATGTTTGTTTTAGATTTAAGTCAAATATATATTTTAAACTCTTTTGATATGTGTAAATCTCACATGTCTCACTAAATAGATAATGTCTCTAAATCTTTAAGGCAAGATCATTGTTACCCTTTCTTAATCATGAGTATGTAATTTTTTTATACTTTTTCAATTACTCGGAAGCATAAGCAATCATCTACCATTCTGTGACAACATGCAACTTATGCTAACTCTTAAAGCCTTATAGTACATTTGAAATCCTCCAACATTAGTTGGTAATATCAGGATTGTAGTTGTAATTAAACACTCTTTCAACTTTTAAATGCTCTCCTTGTAAGCATCAAACTAAATGAAATAGGTATTCTTTTACGTTAGATGTGTCAATCAGGCTCTTTTCTTAGAAAATAATTGGATAAATCTTCAATAGGAACCTGCCAATCTTAAAAGACTTCATACTTTTATCACTATTTTTTATCTTTCCCAGTTCATTATACCTTTCACCTTCTTTAAGTCCACTTATATCCCCTCTTTAGATGCCACATGTCTTAAGAATGAGACACTATCAAGCCAAAATTCACACTTTGAGAACTTGACATATAACTAATGTTCTTGAAGTGTCTACAACACCACTCTTAAATGTTGAGCATGCTCCTTATCTATTTTTAAAACACCAAAATGTCATTGATAAACACTATCACAAGCCTATCCAGGAATGGTTTGAATACTTTTTTCATTGGATCTACAAAAGCTGCTGAAGTGTTGGTAAGGTTAAATGACATTACTAGGAATTCATAATGGTTGTATCAAGTGCTAAAGTTAGTTTTAGGTATATACTCTACTCTAATCCTTAATTGATGATATCCAAACTTTAGGTTGATCTTAGAAAATTACCTAGCACCCTAAAGTGATAAAATTAATCGTCAATTCAGGGTAATGGATATTTATTGAAGATGGTCACCTTATTTAACTGTTTTTAGTTAATACACAACTAGATAGAACCATCCTTTATCTTTACAATCAGTACTGATGCACCTTATAGTGATGTGCTAGGCCTAGTGAAACCTTTATCCAATAAATCTTATAGTTGTTATTTTAATTCCTTTAACTTTACAAGTGTTATTTTATATAGAGGTATAGAAATCAGAGTTGTACCAATTATTAGATCAATACAAAACTTGATATCTCTCTCTAGTGGTAGCCTTGGTAACTCTTCAGGAAATACATATAAAACTTCTAAATTACTGAAACACTTTGGAGGTTATTAATCTCTACAGAGGTATCCTTGACCGAGGCCAAAACGTTTTGACACTCCTATTTAAGCATCTTGTTAGCTGTTAATGTTGAAACTATATTAGATGGGATGGTCTTCTTATCACCCTTAAAAGTAAAATCTGCCTCACCCGAAATCTAAAACATCACTTTCTTCTCTTTACAATAGAAGGTGACATAGTGACTAAACAACCAATCCATCCTTAATATTACGTCAAAATTTATAAATGGTAGCATCATAAGATTCGCTACCAATATCCTACCATCAAATTCCATAAGAAATTAGTAATAGATTAAATCTAGCTATATGTAACCATTAAGAGGTGTGGATATAAGCAAGGATTCTTCCATCCTATTTGGTACTACTTATAGTATCATAGTAAAGTTAGGCAACATAAAAGAATAGGTCACTTCCAGATCTATCAAAACTTTAAATTCTAATCCAAAGAGGATAATAATACTAGATACTACCACATTTGAAGCTTCTGCACCTTAAGAGTCCTAACTACAACTTTTATCTTGAGAGTTAGAGGACTATCCCTGATTACAGCCTCCAGATCTACCTTTTGGATGTCTCCCTTCTAAACCTCTACTAGGCACCAAATTGTGGGCCTCTATATGGTTGTTGAAATGGAGGTTGCGCCACACTAAAATAGGTTTGTTGATATCCCATTTTTGGACAATCCCTAATTAGATTCTCATACTGGCCATATTTGTAGTACCTACCTGGTGTTATGTAGGATGTACCTTGATGTGCCTTGCTGTTATGCTGGCAAATGGGGGATGCCAAGCTTAAATTGCTACCTCTGGAGCTCCATCTGCTACTACTATTACTTGCTCCATACACGAACCTAAATCTTCTCAGATGTTTATGCCAAAATCTTGCCTTGCTATGGGATTGAATATCCCTCTATTGAGAGCTCTCACTTTGACTGTACCATGACGAAAAGTTTGATTATTACTACTATTGTTGCTACAAATTGGAGGGTCTTGTTAAATACCTCTTACCTTGCTCTCCAATAAACAAAGTATCTTACTATATGAGGATCCATTCCAACTGCTTGACCATATTCACAAAAGCAGACAACTTCTGCCAAAAACTCATAGTTATGCTGACAAAAGGGGGTACCAACCCAAGTTCATATTGTTTATTCTTCCTTAACTCATTTGGAATAATTTTCGGGGCATATCAACTTAATCGAATGAATTTAGCAGTATCCTCATCCACATCCACCATTCTATCTCCTTGAGGTAGATTTAAGAACTCTAATCTAAGTGTCTCTTAAGCTACAAAAGAGAGGGAATAGTCTATAAACATCTCCCTAAACTACAATCAGGTCACTACATTAGTTAGATATCATAATAGTGCGACCTCCTGCCTTGCATCTCCACATCATCAAGGAAATTAATGGTCTCTTTGGGCTTGTTCCCATCAAACTCTAAGGGTTTGAACCTCAAATACATCATTGACAGCTACATATCTGACCTTTCCTACTTCAGGGCTACAACTAGTGGTGGGATTTGTTATGGTTATTATTGCATCATTATCATTTAATCTCATAATATGGCACTTCTATTCTAGCTAGAAACACTTATATGTCTAATGTAGGCACATTAAGAACTCCCTGTGACACCTTAGGCTCTTCTATATATGCCTTTTTAGTCTTAGTCATTCTTCACCTACCATGTCTTCTAGCTTAGGCAGTAGGGATAGACGCCTCATCTTATGCTCGAGGCCTCATCATAGCCCTCTTGGTTAAATCATTTGACAAATCATGCACATTTGTTCATACTCACAAAGGAAGTAAAAGAATAGCTAGTACTAAAATAGATGGGTATTCTGAGTAAGGAAACTATTTTAAAAAGGGATTAAATTCCTATATGTATACAGTAACAAGTAGAATGATACTTTATGCCACAAACCTTTTAACTTAGGCTTTGATTTTAACTTTTTCATGGTCCAAACATGCATATAACCAACACGTAAAACTTAAAGATGAAGCCCTCAGATTATAAATAAGCTTAGCCACTGGTGACATAAATAAACGTAAAAATCTAAATAAATAAATAAAAACATGGGCACACATAATTACAACATAGTAAAGTATCATAATGTTAGTGTGTGTTAGAAAAAAATTTCAGCATACAAATTATATCACAAAAGACATTAGAGTATAAGTACCAGTGAAAACAATAGAAAAACATATGTAAAAGTAGATACGTTATAGCTAACACTCCTCATAGTCACTACTATAAAGCTAGTGGTAGTTGACCTAAAAAATAAAGTTAAGAGGAGTCACACCTTACTGAGTGAGTCTATATAGCCTAACGATACCCAATGATATTCTCACATAATATATAGTTTACATTAGTATAAACACACATATATGATGCATGATAAAGCATATGTAATACATAATAAATTGTGGAGAAGGAATTTTTATTAGACCCTAGTCTCTAAGGGTAAATCCTTACAATACAACACCTTAAATAACTGTAAGGGGCTAAGCATCACTAACAGTCCAACCATACACCTATATTCATATAGTCATAAGGCTATCTTAGTCCAAAGGGGTTGTGGGGAGCTAAACATCACCAATAGAGGAACTCTCACTTAATACGTCCAAAGTTACAATTACATTGATAATATACACATCAAAGAAGGACCTAACTAGGATCCACGCCTCAACTAGAATGGTCCATATCATATCTCAATATCATAAGATAATTATGTCTCATAATCAAACTGTTACACACTTAGTCTTGATCCATAACCATTTGGTGGCACATCTTATTGATTTCTTCCTCCTACACAATTACAATCAAATACAACCACACACAATCCAAATATCAATAATGAAATTTCACAAAACAAGCACTCAGTTTTGTAAGAACCATCATAAATTCATGCATTATGCCATAGGTATCCAAACTCTTAATCATATACTTATATATCGCGGTATTATTGGATTCGATATTGGTAGATAGATATAGACTTACCTGATTGATGTACTTGTCAATCTAAACCTTGCAATATGGGTTTCACTCCTGATACACCTATAAAATAGGAAAGGAAATATCCTAATTATTGTCATTTACAAGTTGTTGCACTTAATTAAAACATAGGACTCATTAAGTTTGCTAGGATGGTCTAATTTTGTAATCACCTACTGATCTTGTTCTCACCTAATCTTTACATGATTTTTAATTTGCAAACCTTTAATAATTTTACTATAGTTCTTAAGGAAAAAATGATCAACACAATTTATAGGTTTTTTCAAAATTTTGTAAAATAATAGTCATATAATGTCACTAGAGTAGTATCTTTAATAACTAGAATAATCCTTCTGTGACTGAAAGATTTTTAGTTTTAGAATTTAACGATTTTTATACAAAATGAAGGTTCTTAATGAGTATAACAACTTTTATAACTATAAAAAATTCAAATTCTTAACCAATCTAAAACAAATGAGGAAAAATTATTTAGGGGCCCTAACTTTTGTTTTTGTCAATCAGTAGCATATAGGTGGTGACTAGTGATAAGACCACAAGTATTTTGCACTTGACGTCAAGGGGAGTCTAATGGTTGTGGTGGTGGTTAGCAACACTCACTAGATGTGATGGATTGAAGATTTGAGTTTTTCTTTAATATTTGAGAGGAGTTGGTTAGCATATATGGTTGGTCAATTAAAGTTATTGGCAGCAAAGAATATAGGAAATAATGATCTTATAAATAGTTACCTTAGGGGACATAAATGAAAAATAGGAAAGATAAGGGTGAAAGATATATATACATGGGGAATATTACATCAAGCCAATTGCTACACCCATAAAATATGGATGAAATTTGTCTAAGAAGGATAAAGAAAAAAAATGGTGAATTTAACACTATAAAACAGTCTAAAGGCACTATAGATTATAAGATCCTCTATACTCACATTAATGAGTTTAAGCTAATTAGCTATAGCGATAGTGATTGGGATAGAAACATTGACGATCACAAGAGTACTAACAACTTTTTATTCTTTATGGGAATTTCAGCTTTCACTTGGAATTCGGAGAAGTAATTAATTGTCACACTATCTACTTGTGAAGCTAAATATGTTGTAACTACTGCTTATGTTGCCATGCACTATGGCTAAGGAGTTTAATGAAGGAGCTCAACATGCAAAAGAAGCAATAAAGACTTATTGACAATAAATATGCACTAGCTTTGACAAAAAATCTAGTCTTTCATGAAAGAAGCAAGCATGTAAATACATTCTATCTTTTATAAGGGAATGCAATACAAGTAAGGCGGTCCAGTTGACTTTTGCAAGATCTAAAGATCATATTGCCAATATTTCTTCCCAAACCACTTAAGCAAAGAGATTTTGAAAGATTAAGAAGCATGTTTAGAGTCAGAAAAATCAAATTTAAGGAAGGATTAAAAAAATAAGTTTGATTTTTAGGCCTAAAAGTGTTAAAGTCTTAATCTATTGTCTTTGTATACTATAATCCATAGTTTGGCCCATTATTTAGAATATACTATCTAGAATTATTTAATGGTTATAAGTGTTATCCCACTGAACTTTTCAAATTCTTCTTTTAATATCTTGAATTCAAAAATCTATTCATAGGTCCATTCTAATTTGTTCAAACATTTAGTTTGGTCCAAGTTACATTTTAATCAATCAAATATTAGAATTATGTTATGTAGATTTTGAAATTATTATTAATTTAATTATTAAAGTTTATATTATTTTAGTTTTGAAAAATGTCTGTCATTTTAAGTAATCTAATCTTATTTAATTGATTCAATAACACAATAATTTCAAAAGTTAAATATTTTATTTAAGTCCTTACCGTTATCTTTGGTCCTACTTTACACCTCAAGTTATTAAAACAATACGCGTTGTATTCTAATATTACTAAAATAGTACTCATTGCATCCTGCAGATGATAAAAGAGATAATTGTAAGGATTTATTCAGACCTTTTGTAAAACATTAAGGTAAAAATCACATCTTTATCCAATATTTAAAGAAATTATTTTTAAAATCACATCAATGTCTAATAAGTTTAAATTGCCTATTTGTGACATGAAATTAACTAAATTTATGACTCATATACTAAGCAATGTGAAAAAAAAACTTTAACTCAATTAAGGTTTAAGGTGTTACTAATACTATTTTGAAAACATTAAGATGTAATGTGACACTATAAACATTAATAGAAACTAATTTATAATTTTCAAAAAATAATAGGAGTCAATTTGTAATAAATTTAAGATTATTTGTTTTACTTTTGAAATATAAAAAAATTGCTTACTAGTTATTTTGTAATTGTTTATAAAAGAAATAGTCTTTTCAATCACATAATTAATTAGAAGCTCTACACTTTAGAGTTTTCAAGGCATGTTAGGTTTTAGTTAGCAATTCCTTCCTGTTTGATTGGTAATAAACATTTCACCAGTAATAAAACTAGATATCACCATAATTTTTACTAAAGCATGCATAGCTCCAACATAAAAGTAGGATAGGTTAGGAATTACTTTAGGTAGCCTTATCTTCTATAATATGTATATCTCTACTTCAAGATCTATAACAAGTTGTTTTAGACTGCTAGTAACCATCAAGAAGAAGTTAAAGATGCTTTCTTTGGAATGAAACACATACTTTGGCATAACATTTGGCATCTTCAATTGAAACTTATGGATAGCAACAATTAAAGAAGTGTCTTTGACTTGAGAATATGTCTTATGTTCTACCTACCCTATTGCTCCCTGTTCTCAATAGATCTCATCCATTCATTATAATAAATTGAATGGTTGAGTTCTAAGAAGAATAGTGGGAATAGACTAATAGGAACAAATCTATTACCCTTTGACTTAGAAAACTTTTACTAAATAAGGTACGAATTTGCCTTAGGCATTTTTTTAACTCCTCGATACTGACATTCTATAGGAAAGCTTGTTGGTTTTGTTGTATTATTAATAGCCGCAATAGGCTAAGGTCCATTGTTCATAGAGTTTCTATTCTACATATAGCTATCTCCCACTAGTTTTAATCAATGACAAGGATACCCGCTCTTTCACTATCTCCAATCATTAATGTGTGATTGTAATGTTTTGACTTGAATCATCACATTTGAACTCGACAATTTGGCTACTTCTATGCATTAAGCACTAATTTTTTTATAGTATTAAGAAACAAAATGAAGTCCTCAAGTTTTTAAGTGATTTTTCTAATAATCAAAAGATTTTGCTAAAGGTAAAGCATGCTTTAACTTAATGCTCGTTTAGATGTAAGGTCTTAAGTGTAATTATGAAGTTTCTTAAGTTGGACAAACTCAGTTCGATTTTGTACCTGTAACAGGATTCATAATCTCAAGTATATATCATATCATTATAGAGCATAACACGAGACTTCGTTACATGCCCAAAATTGAACATGAAAGAGAAAAAATGAAGAAAATAAAAAATACCTAATTTTGCATCTATGACTTTCAATGAGTTTTTCGGAGCTAAAATGATCCCGATCTCGTTAACTCTTCAACCTTCATGAAGGTTGATCACCGGACCGTCGTTAAGGCCTTTCTGTAGCTTTCTTAATATGTGAGCCTCTTAATGGGTCAGAGTATTCATATGTTCACGATTTGCTTAAGGAGACCTTATCCTTACATATTTAGCATCCATATTAGGTTTCCCTATTACAGGCTCAATGCAGATCTGGTCCATACTAATTATGGTTCATTTTTCTCACTAAACCTTAGCCATTAATTCAGATTATTTTCAAAACTACTTTATTATTTTTATCCGAATCAAATTTTATTCAATAAACCGTAAATTATTAAAGTTGTAATTAATTGTCTTCCATTTAAATGAAAATTTCTAACAATTACTTGATTAATAATGTCAGATCTAGAAACTTGTTGACTTGCAATGCTTCCTAGAAAGAAGAAAAGTAGTAATTTTCTAACCTTGTAAATCAGGAACTAGTTATTGAGACACACAAAGTCCTAGCTACCTAGGTTTGGATTCTGCCGTTTCTACAAGAGGAGACATATACTTGGAATATATAAGAGCTAAATCATTAGGTTGGTAGACTGTCACCAAGATGCTCACGACCCTCTACTGGTATTATTGATCAGAAAAATTGTTAGTTTATACCCTTGCAAGCAATTTTTTTTTGTAAATTTATTTGTATGACATTATTTTATTCAATAAAAGGCATACTTTATCTTTATGTATTTGTTAATTATTTAATAATTAATCATAAAGATAAAACCCCTGGAATTGCTATGCAGTTAGAAATTATAATGCGATTATAATTATGAGATTCGAATTGCATTTTGTATTATTCCTAAAATGTTCCTAGTCATAGTTATATCAAGATGAGGTGTTGATGAAATGGTTATACTAGTACATGTTTTGTTTCTTTCTTATGAAGAAAGTAGTTAATCTCATAGATTAAAGTGTGAAGGTACTTAAACAAACATATGGGTGCTTATTAGAGAATAAGTTCACTAAACTGACCTGATTATGAGAATCCCGAATGGAACATTACTTATGTGTCTAGGGATTATATTATTATGATGGTTGTATAATTGATCCTTAGACTTCAGATTACCAAAGTTATCTCATGTAAGAATTACTATGTTTGATGCTACTTATGTTCTATTCTTGGAGTAGTTTAGTTCGATAGTTATTGGATATAGTATGAACTATATGAAGATAGTTGAGTAAATTAATAAAGAATTCGTTGTCCTAAAGTAATTAGGGAGAATATTCTATCGTTCTTGATTAGTAATGATTTTGGGAATCTCTAGCTAGAGTAAATTGAAATTTGGAAAAGTTGTTTTCAAATATCAATTATAAATCATTTACTAATTAGCAAGAACGAACATGATTGGATTATTT
>JAOQMP010000208.1:26869451-26881054 GCA_027563575.1 Erythroxylum pedicellare | reverse complement strand
TTACTATATGTGGATGATACCTTGGCTTATGTAAAAGTAACTAGATCCACTACCTATCCTATAACATAGTCTTGCTCACCTAAATCGACTATGTAATCTGATGAGATAACAGGTCACCTCTCTTTGGTGGATCTTCGCAATTGCATAGGTTTTTGTACCTTAAGAACTTCTTAAACAGGTATAGGTCCCCGTGCCTGCATAGGCTTAGTACTCCGACCTTCATCCTCTACACTTGACTGTATAAGGGGTAAATATGAAATAATCATAGTATCCATCCTACTATCTCCTGGAGGGTGCGAGGATTGTACCTCAACAGGGCAGCCCTATATACGAATGTATGAAAGGCTTGGTTTCCTACCAACCGACTAACTTTCTTGGGACTCTTTTCAAGATACACAATGTCATCTTGATAGCTTTGCCCTAAAGGTATTTGGGTAGGTTAGTCTTGCTCTGCATTGAACTCATCATGTCTTTTAGAATGCGATTACATCTTTCGTCCACACCATTTTTCTTAGGACTACTTAGCATGGTAAACTGAGTCACTATTCCAATCGATTCCAAATACTTGGCAAATAGACCCTTTTCTTATCCTAAAACCCCATATCTGTCATAGTATTCCCCTCCCTTGTTAGATCTGACAATTTTTATTAATTTTTCCAACTGGTTCTTAACTTTATTCTTAAAGATCTTGAACTTATCAAGAATTTCATAATTTTCCTTAAGTAAGAACATAGAGCCATAGCAGGAATAATCATCCATAAGCGTTAGAAAATATCTAGCATTGCATAACGTGACTATATAGGGACTCCTAATATCTGTATGTATGAGGTCCAATAAATCAAAAGCACGAGTTGACCCCTTTCTCTTTATCTTGGTCAACTTACCCTTGCAACAATTGATACATGTTTCCAAATCATTGAAGTCCATTGTTGGGAGAATGTTATCTTTTATCAATCTCTCAACCCTCTCCCTAGAAATGTGGCTAAGACATTTATCCTACAAAATGTATGATGTTTCCTTTATGAAGGCTCTCTTTTGAGCAATAGGTTTGTCAACATAAGAAAAGGCATACATTTCATTAGGAGGATGACACATTCTATATAATCCTTAGGATAAGAAGATAGTTCCGATATGTCTTGCATTGATAGACATATGTACAACCAAAATATCACATACAAAGTAATAACTCTCTTTATCCAAAACTGATTCAAGTTTCGTCTAAAAGATGGTATATAAAAAGTGTCTTGTAGAATGAGTACAAACCTCTTATCAAGGTTCAAACCTACATCCTCTACATACAAAACATCCACCTCTTCATTGTTACCAACCATCAGCTTCTCCTCTCCTTTAATCACCCTTCTCGTGGATCTAAACCCCTACATTGTGGAAACAACATGATTAGAAACTCCACTATCTAGCCACCAAGAACTTGATATGGCTGTAGTTATGTTGGATTTATGAATCATGTAGGTTGAGGAGTTATCTAATAGTTCCTGTTTAACTTTCCAAAGTTTGTACTTCGGGTAATCAGTTTTCCTATGCCCCTTCTTCTTACAGAAAAAGCACCTCATACTCTTCATGTCACGTGGGCCCTTGGCAATGCTAGATTGTCTGGTCTGAATCTATAGAGAGGGTTTAGGTTTCTTACCCTTACCTTTAGACTGTTGGGGCTTGACCTTCTCCTTACCTTTGGTAGTTACATACAGGGCTATATAAGGATACCTTTTAAGCTTCTCCTCAGTTGCAGCACACTAAGAAATCAGGGCATTGATGTCCTAGGCCTCATCCTGAGAGATGTATGATGTCGCCAACATCTTAAACTCTCGTGGGAAAGTATTAAGTTCCTGATGCACCATGAGTGTGTCAGGAGTGGGTACATCAAGTACCTTCAGTTTACTTTGAAAGTAAATCATCCTAATGATGTACTCTCTGACGCCTCCTTCGCTTATGTACCTCATGTAGAATAACTCTTTAATCAAAGTGCTCTACTCTTTATGGGAAGACACCTTGTATCTCTGGGAAATACTATCCATAAACCCCTCTACTATAACCGTATCTAGTAATCCACTAAGTAGATGATCCAGGATTAACCTATTGATGGTCAATTAACACATCATATTTGATCGCTCCCAAATTGCCATAGCCGCCTTATCAGATTTTGAGCTGATATCAGTGAGTTAGGAAGGTCTCTCTATATCCATTGTCATATTGATGTCAGTCATCTCCAGGGTAAACTCATCATCCTTTTTCCACTTCTTGAAATTGAAATCAGTTAAGGTCTCAATCGTGACAATATTGTTGTTTACAGAAAAGGTGACTTAAAAACAGAAAAGATAATGTAAAGATCAAAATAAATGTAAGATAACAATGATAATTAAAGCATTAAAGCAGTATCCATACCGAGAATCCAAGCACACATATTATGAAAAACCTTTGGGCTGAATACATAATATATGTAATTAGACTTCCACATAAAAGCAATCAGAGTACAAACTATCAACTCTTTTGACACTACCATCTTTGGTTGAATAGATCATTTAAGCAACACCTTTCCTCTATCTAATGTCTTTATGTACATCTCAAAACCCTATGTAAGGTCAACACCTTTGGGCAAAATAACCAAACATAAGACCAGAGACATCCCCAAACATGTGAGCATAACAATCCAAAATACTGGCTTGAAAGGTCACTTTGGTGACTACACCCTCATAAGTACCCTAGAAGGTCCACAAACACAAGGGATACATCCTTATGTTATCTTCATATTCTATATGGGCATAATGTATGTGAAAATCACCTATAAATGCAAAACTCAAATGCACAGTCAAATAATCACACACTAATACTGAAAACATTATCTTTAAACTTTATTTAAGACTTGTATCTTAAAATTCTCAATAAGAGTGACTATTGTGCTTTCCCAAATACCAAACCTACCACACGAGACACGAAACTTAAGTGTCTCCATTATGTGTAGTTTGAAGCACGAAAATTTGCTCAAAATTAATTTTAAAAAGCTTTAAATCTTTTTTCAAAATCCAATTACCAACGTAATAAATCCAGAAAAATTGAAAATTTACTTTTAAATTTTCCTTGACACAAAAACTAACTCAAAAGGACCCGAGATAACCTTATGGGAATTCTGAAATTTTTCCTTTCTTTTTTCTGGTAGTGACTTTAGTACAACACTGTGCTTTGACATCAGCCCGACGTCAAACTCGTACATGGAAAGGGCGCACATGCGGTGCACATGAGCATGCCGAACTCCCCAAAAGCCTTTGGTGCGTGCAACACACCTGCCCACACCCGCCCTTACGCACATAGTTACTGTTGACGCCTGTGTAACAACGCCACCACACGCAAATATATCTGTACTGTATGGCGAGTGCAATGCACACCCCAACATGTATTCCCATCCTTGACATCCACGTGTCGGGACGCACGGGCCAGCCCATGGGAGAATGGGCCGCATGAGGTGCGTGCGTAAACCGCCCTCTGGTGGTTACTGTAGTACTGTCGAGCACATGCGGTGCAATCGCCCTCTGACGAGGAGGGTGATTTTTAACGACCTTGGGATTGATTTTTTGCAATTTTTAGCTCGTTTTTGACCCGTTTTTCATAGCTAACCTCATGTATACCACTTTAACGTAATCATATATGCAAAGAAAACCAAAAAATGAATCAAAAACTAACGAAAACCATAATGAATGAAAACTGAAAAACTTCATTTCTGGCAACTCGATCACTTGACCGCTCTGATACTACTTGTAACACGTAGCATAGACCTTATTGTGTGTCCCGTATCATTCATGAAAGGGTTTAAATGAAGAAAATGTGGAATACGTAATTTCGATTCTATCTCGACTTTCGAGGCAGTTTCTATAGCCAAAACAAGCTCTAATTTTCTTGAACCTTCACGGGAATCGTTCACCAACACATGGTTAATGTCTATCTACAAATTTCTCAATGCGTAAGCACTCTTAACAGGTCAGAGAATCCAGATGCTTACGAATGATATAAGCAACTGCAGGAAATCTTAATCTTTATATATAACTTTCATATCGAGCTTCCTCATCATGGGCATAATATAGGTCCGACCTACATTAATCAGGATTCATTTTCTTTCCGAAATTTGACCCATTGATTTAGATCATCCATTGGATCACTTTATTATCTTTATCTGGATCAAATTACGTAACTTAACCGATAAGTTATTGAAAAATTAAAAAATACGATTAATGGTTGTGGAATGGGAAATGACAAAATTGTCCAACAATGCTTTTTGTGGACTATTTGATGAAAGATCCACCAGAATTTACTTTATATGTGAAATGAAAAGGAAGGCAAATAAGAACTAGTTAGCTCTACGAAGTTCTTACACAAAAGACAGGTAAACAAATAGAAGTGTTAAAGGGGTTTGAATTGGGAGCTTAAGCTGTAGGGGTGGATCAGCAAAGAATTTAGATTGTCTAAATTTGTAGGCCATTTCCATATAAAGGAATTGACGTATCAGGCTTAGACAATACTCGTTTAAAGGACAATTTTGGCACATAATGGACCTCATTTTGTAAAATGAAAAAGGAAAAAAAGAAAAAGAGTTACTGCCCGGCACTCAGCAGAATAATGACGTCCGCCTATTGCTTCCACATAGCAGACTTCACAGGCAGCTTCGCCAACAAAGAAAAACTAGTCATCGTTGAATTTAACATTTCTAAAAGGAAGTTTATGATGGCTCATCTGCCAACTTAACTCCAAAACAAAATTTCCTATTGTATGCAACAGATGATTCAAGAAACAAGACAGGTCTTACAGACAACTTTTAAGAATTCTAGTGTCAGTCTTCAACTTGACGGTGGTGGTGGCGGAAGGATATTGGACGGAGGAGGTGGTTGCATCATCTGCATCATATGAGGCCTTCCTAACAATTGTTGTGGGGGTGGCGGTGGCCGCCAAACTTGTGGTTGGGGCATTCCCATTGGCTGTGGGGGAGGCCTTTGAAGGACAGCAGCTGCCTGGGGAGGGGGTGGTGGCATGTTTGGAGGAGGGGTTCGGAACTGGCTTGGAGGTGGAGGCATGATAGAGGATGGCACTGTTTGCCCAGGTTGGGGCGGTTGACCTTGCCAAGAAGGTTGTCCAGCTACTTGCATCGGAGGAAATGCTGCACTTGGAGGTGGGGGACGGAATGCTGGAACAGACCCTGGGGCAACAACTCCATTTGAGAATGGACGTGGAGGCACTGGTGCACCAACAGGGCCATTGGCTTGAGGAACATTTGGAAGTGTCGGAGGCCCGCTTGCAAACAGAGTATGAGGTCTGCTCTTTTGCACACCTGGATTGCTTGCAGCCAGAACTCTCTCTAATCGACAGCAGGAATTAAAGAATAAGCAAAAACTTAGGCCAGCTATAGTCATTAACCAAAATTTGAAAGGACTTTTCAGTACACAGGCATCTAAAGAAAACAAAGTATCAGGCCTCACCTGCAGGAGTACCATGGCGCTCCCCTTTCGTATCTTTCTTGTATGCATATGAAACTGTTATCTGACGATTGCACAGGTATTGACCATTCATTGCCTGTGAAGACCCAGAATTCTTCCAATTAGTGCTTTATTTAACATTAGATAAAATGAAGGTGCAGAAATTTGACTCAATCAATTATCATATCAACCCGTCAGCCTGTCAGCTAAATGCATGGTTCATTTCAGATCTTTCAACCAACAAAACTAACGAACTATTAAGCAGATCTACAGGAAAAAGAAATATCTAAGCAACGATATTACCTCAATGGCTGCATCAGATGCATCAAAAGAGTCATAACTAATGAAACCAAAACCACGAGAATTTCCAGTCTCAGGATCTCTCATTATCTGCAAACGTACACATATCAGAATATAATCACAAATAAGCACCAATGCTGTGACAAATTAAAATATCACATCAAAAAGCAATTGCAATCACTTGAATCACATATTATCTTATGTGTAGAGCAACGAGTGCTAATGGTGTTAAAGCTAAAATACAAATTCAACTGTGTCCAGTGTATTATGTCAATAAGCCACGAGAGACATAAAATTAGCATTTTTTTATTCTAGAACATTAAGTGATTTCAGATAATCGTCAAAATATTGATAGCATCAATTGTCGCTGTAATTATTCACAGAGACCTCAACATCACATAGCTGCCTAATTCAAAGTGCACAAACACTGATACAAACCAGAAATGGTGCACACACACACAGACATAAAAGAACCTGATGAATAGAAATGTATTCTTGCATGAATTAACTCATATAGACTGCACGCTCATAAATGATTCCATAAACATTTCTAGTTTCTTTCAAAGCCCATGGTGCGTAAAACTCATGCAATATCTAATGCAACTGTGAGAAAGGAGCAGGATGACCTTAGGGTTGGTAACGATCACTCCAAATGCACTAAAAGTATCATGAAGAAGCTTCTCATCGACATCCTGCAAAAACAAAGACATTAACCAAAAAAATCAGAAATAATGATATGAATTGTGGACACACCTAGTTTTATTTTTTTGAAGAATACTGCATTGCTTACGGGATCAAGATTTCCAATAAAAAGGTTTGCTCCAACATCTAAGCTTTTCTTATCTTGTGATGCCTGAATAAGAAAGCAAGGTAACAAAAACCATAACAACCATCTTAAATCGGGTAGAAAGAATAGTATGAGTTTTAACTGGATAAGTTCTCCGCAATTATCCTCCATCTTAGTTTCAAATTCTGAAGGAAATAATTATGATAATTAGAGAAAAAATGAACAGTTGTACCTTGTTTACACGTATTGGTTTCCCATAAAGCTTGATCATATTCAAAACCTTGATTGCCTGCATAGACGTCACAAATTACATATAAAGCTTAAAGCATGTATGCGCTAAACAATCTCAAATAAAATACATGAGTATACAGAACCACTCACATAATCAGCATCTTCTTCACTCCGGAATTCAACAAATCCATAACCTTGATGAAGATTGGTTACTCTATCCTTGGGGACATAAACATTAACTGAAGCAAAGAAGAATAAGCAGGCTATGAAAACCCAATTCGCAGAAAACCATAGATATAAACCTAAGCCAATGACTTCAAAGCCACATAAACCACATACCAACAGGACCTGCTTGAACAAATAATTCCCATAGTAATTCTTCAGCAACCTGCAACATCACAAAATTAAAAGGGAAAAAGCCCAAGGAATGTGAGAAGAAGAAGAATAAAGAGGAAGCAGATATTATTGAGAGAGAGAGAACCTGTGGGTCGAGGTTGCCGACATAAGCGGTGGCGTCCTGGTTCCTTTCGGCGGAGTGTTGGCCGAGTAAATTGGCTCCGACACCTGGAGCGATTCGAGTAGTCATGATTTTCTGGCGATCTCTGTCTCGGCAACTCTCGTGTGACCCTCTATTTTCTTATTCTAAACAAGTTCAAGATTGGGCCAACCCAAGGCCCAAACAATAATTTACCAAATACAAGAGGCCCATTAGAGATTAGCAATGCTCATCAAGCCGAAAAATGAAACCCTAATTTAAAAAGAAAAAATTTGGTTCTCACATACTTGGTTTTGGTTTGTTGATTTTGGTAGAATCCATCGCATTGGCGTTGATTAGATACTTGAGACTAGATGACGGTAAAAATGGATGAAAAGGCTGGTGGGAGTAGAAGGGCTTGCCCTTTTCGAATTGTATAAACAATCTCACAGCTCAGATACCATGGTCGCTGCTGCTTGAAATGATTAAAACTTAAATCTGCAAATATCAATTGATTTACCATTACAAACATTATGGAATTATAAGGAGAAAAGTCCCCAAGATTCAACTTATGCATATAGTTTTTTTTAAAAAAAATTCCACAAGGTAAGAAGTACGTAACCAGCTTGTTTAAACAAGCATTAAGATTCCATGGATAAATAATCAAATCCTTGATAGCATATCCTAGAATGGTCAATAAGTACAATTGCCTACTAAGGGTCAGAAAATGTGTTGAAGGCCTTCAACAAATTTTTGCACCGGACATGACATGATTCATGCAACTTTCCTGTCCGAAAGCACCAACAAGCTTGGGAAGAAAACAACCATTGACGACAAAACATAAAAGATGTATCAGAAACAGCCACAGTAAACAGGGTGTGTGCAATACAATTTATTAGGAGATTGCTGCCCGGTATTTGGAGATGCTCTTATAATTGTACGATAAAAAATGGTTCATGGAGGATTTGAAACACTTAGCACTAGTTAACATGGCTAAAAAAGTATTCTAACAAATTTGAAACACTTGTAGTGGCGAAATTAAGAACTAATCTATATCTTAATGACCCAGAAAGAATTTCCTGAGACTGCTATACTGCAGCTTCTTGGTCTTCTCTGACTTCAGGATTCGAATCATTACCAGAAGTCAGACCAAGATTTTCTTCAACTTTCTTCCATGCATTCAAAAGATTTGGAGGATATTTCTTCTTAATTGTGCGTATCAATCCTTTTGCTTCCTTCATCTTCTTCTTTGCTACCAATCCCTCTACCAAACCCTTCAATATAGCGAACTCCGGAATCTTGTGAACCCTCACACTTTCCTTAAAAATCTTATACCCTTTCTCATATTCCCCTTCCTTACACAAGTAATGAACCAAAGTCCTGAAAGTGGATGCATTTGGTTTACACCCATATTCCTCCAAGCTTTTATAAACCTTCTCAGCTTCCTCCATCATTCCACTCTTACAATAACTGATTATCAAGTAATTATAGCTAATTGTATCCGGTTTCAACCCCAAGTTCCCCATTTCCTCAATAATTGCCTTCACTTTCTCAGGTTCCCCACTTTGGGCATGCATCACCTTCACATTATAAGCTGCAACATCCAATTCACACCCCTTTTGCACCATCTCACTCCACAACCTCTCCGCTTCTTCACTTTTTCCTTTCTTATAAAACGCACTCACAAGAGTAGTATAAGTCACAGCACTCACTTCCACTCCTTTTTCCTCCATTTCCCTCAATCTCTCAACACCCTTTTCGGGCATTCCTGCCGCGCAGTAACTCTTAATCAAAATCCCGTAAGAAACAGAATCAGGCAAGACTCCGTATTTCGACAAAACATCGTTGAACAAGACGGGAACTTTACCATACAACTTCGATCGAGTGCAAGCAGACAACAACGAGTTGAAAGAAATCACAGTTCGAGAAGCACCGAACTGACCCATTTGCTCATAAGTCCTCAACGCTTGATCGAACATACCCGCCTGACCATAGGATCGAATAAGCGTAGAAACAAAAGGCTCTTGCTCGATTTTGGGATCCTTTTTCTGGGCTTCAATAAGGGTTTCGATATCCGCGAACCGTTGGGACTTCGCAAGTCTCCGGACGGTAAGGTCCTGCAAGTAACGGGTTGAGAGAAGAGAGGAGTCTTTGCCGGAGACGGAGGAGTATATTTGCAGAGCTTTGTCGGGGTCGAACTCGGATCGCAGTTTGGACTTGACTTTGGAGATGGACATTGAGCAGGTGGAGTTAACGGCGTTAGTGCTCGTGGCGGTCGCGGCCGCGGTGCAGAGATGACGTAGGCGAAGAGAAGACAACATTTTCTTAACGGCTGTTTGTGGGATACAGGGAATGGACGTCTAGGGTTTAAGGAGGCTGTGAAACTGCTGCGCACAATGCCTTCAGAACCTCATGACAGTGGCCATAACAAATTATTGCTTAAGGATATGTCTCGTGGAGGAATTTATAATAAAATGTAATGTGATATTAACATTATTTCGGAGGAAGTTTTGTCATGTAATGGAATAAAATGAGATGAAAGAGAAGTTTTTTATATTACATCTCCTTTTATTCTAAACAGTAAAAATAAAAAAGCCTCTAATTTAAAAGTTTAGAATGGGATGTAAAATGATTCATTATATTATATTATAAATCTTTCATCTAAACAACGTTTTACTATATTATATTATGAACCTTTTTATTTATTTCAAACAACAATTTTTTAATATTACATTCATTTACGTTCCATTCCATTATAAATCATTTCATCTCATTCTATTTCATTACATTTCGTTTAAAACTTTACGTCCAACCAAACATAACCTAAGTAAAAGTAGCCAATACGAAGTTGTGTCATAATTAGAAGAATATTATTTAGTATTTATTTTGCATTTACTATTTCTCTTTTACAATAAGTAGGGATGAATCATCTAACTCGGGCTCAGCCCGAACCTTACCTAATGAAGGCTGAGCTAGAATCAATCCAATCAATTTTGTTAATTATAAGTGCAAAACGACATCGTTGTCAAGAAAAAAACATTGATTTGTTTAGAAGAGATGAACTTAAATAGCCTGAACTCAAGCCCAACTTGAGACCCGATCGAATTCGAAGCTTGGTTCATTACGGCTTAGGCTTATTTGTCATCCCTAACTATAATTATATTTAAGAAAGAAGAAAATCAAAATTGTAGGACATGAATAAAAAACAAATGAGAACTTTAAAAAGTACATATTAACAACCTTATTCTATTATGAAATAACTTAGCAAAAGCAAATATGATTTAGATAATTATAAAAATTATCCTCTTCCGACCTTCTTGCTTGTGTGAATCCATTTATACTATCTTCCAGATAAAGAGATACCAAAACTAATGTAACTTACATTTTAATATTAATGAAATTTATAATCGTTATGCAACATCCCACTACTGTAAGGTATATACCTGAACATCTATGGACATTCAAGTACATATCCTATGATAATGGTATGTTAGAGCAAAACAAATCCAACATACACATGGCATCAACTAACATATTTAAAAGTCATCAAATTAAGACCTTTCATTTCATTCATTCACAAAAGCTTACATTGTTTTCCATTAAACAACTATTTATAAAACCTCATACAAGTTCTAGCAAAAACTACAAAATAAAAGCTATAACTCTTCTAATGTCAGCTGACAGACCTCTGAGCTATAACTAAATTCAAAATGTTCTTCTAGTCTAGTTAAGGAATTATGTCTCCTGTCTCGTACCTGAAAATCCACATTGCAATTTTTATGAGTTTTTCGAACTCAATGAGCGAATCATCATTGATGATTTTACCTCCGTCATATACACAAATTACATATTTTACATATATTCATTCAAATCATATGTAATACATATATAATCCAAATACTCACATTACTATGGCATATCATGTTTTCAACACAAATTCAGAACATATTCGTAATCACAGAGATTTATACAAATGCAGATGCATATGGGATTCCAGATTTGTTATTATTATTGTAACCAAGTGCCTATTACATATGTATACAGATACTGGCCCATTGGGCTTATTCAGAACAGAATTCACGGAGCAAAGCTCTAAGTGCAGAATACTGAGCTTAAAGCTCTATCAAATTGGCAACTCCGATCACAACGCCTTTATCTGAGCATGCATTTTATAAAATGCATAAATTACAGAATTTACCATGTATAACAATCACAAATGATGCATAATTAGAATCTCATAATCATCGGATCTAAGTCCAACATTCAACTTTCGTTGAGAATTCAAATATCATACAGAGTTTCGCAACAATTCATAACACTTCCAATACATACCCAA
>JAOQMP010000208.1:26857067-26869351 GCA_027563575.1 Erythroxylum pedicellare | reverse complement strand
GCCTACAATTCCTTCTTCCCATTTTGCCCTTCCTTCAATGCTTTAAGACTTTATAACTTAATTGATGTTCCAACAATGCCCCTCATGAAACCTTATCATTCTAACACTTTATTTTCCTTAACCTATAACATAATATCTTACTCACATTAGCATGCTAATTAACTCCAACACAATTTAATCTAGCAAAATCCAAATTAATTTAATCATGCTTATTCATTAAAAAAAATCTAGGGACTAACAGGAGGAGTTGTCCCTCACTTTGCTAATAGAGTCCATTATGTGGAGTTGCTTAAGAATTGGAATGTGTTTGAGAGTCCATAATGAATTTGGTTTAACTTTCCAGTCCTAAATGTTGTTTTTTTTAGTATAATATAAGTGCACCCATCTCAATCAAAGTGAGTTTTTGTCCATTATGAGTCTCAAACCCTTTTAGGAATTTAGACTTGATTATAGTTCCTACTCCTCCCTCCCTCTTGGTTTTATAATTTTTCTCTTATTTGATTTTAATTAGAGTTCTTCCATTCAATAGACCATGTTAGATGAAACTACTCAACATTTTATTATTTAATTTGATCATTTTCCTGAGAAACTAAGGATGTGAAGTCTAATACACATATAGACTGCTTAGTACATATTTGATCAGTTGGATTCTTCTATCATAAATAAGAATCTTCTTTTCCAACTTGCAATTCTACTATGGATCCTTTCTAATAGAGGTTTAAAGTCAATAAGAGAGGGCCTTTTGGTGGTAGTAGGTATTCCTAGGTAAGCAATGAGGGGTTTGCTCCATTGCAATCCTATTAGGCAAGCTGGAATGTTGGCATATGTATTTACACCACCTAAAATTAGAAATTAGCTCTTATCCTTACTCTAGGATTCGAATGCACCTATTAATGTATAGACTAAGTTAGGATCTGCTTTGGAGAATAACATAAGATCATCTGCAAAAAGATAATGATACCATCTTTTAGGCTTTGCACTTAGAATGGAATTTGAAATCCTTTTTGTGATAGGTTCTTGATCATTCTGATTAGCATTTCCAAAGTAAGGCTAAAAAGATAAGAGGATATAGGATCCCCTTACCTTAATCCCCTAACTACCTTAATCAATCCTGTTGGCTCTCCATTATCTAAAACCTCATAGGATATAGTGGTAATACATTAAGCGATCTAACTAATAAATGAATCATGTATTCCAAAAGCCTATAAGGTGTTTAATAAAAAATTCTAATCTAAAGAGTTAAAGGCTTTCTAAAATCTACGTTTATGGCACAATTTTTTACTATTTTTTTCCTATTACATCCTTTGAGTAACTCCTATATTAGGAGAATATTATCTCCAATAGATGTTCCCTTTATAAAAGTTCCTTTAGCATTTTCAACTATTTGTTCAATTACTAGTTTCAGTTTGTTAATGAGCAACCTCACTATGATTTTATAGATGAAATTGCAGTAGATATAGGGCGATAATCCTTGATAGAGTTTGGGGAATTCACCTTGGGTATCAAACATATGTATGCTTTGTTTATATCATTCAACATGTTGTTTTTCCTTAATAATTCAAGTACTACTTTAATCACCATTGTTTTGGTCTATTCCTATGTTTGATGAAATAAGAAGGCATTGTATCCTTTTGGCCTAAGAGCTTTTTGAGGATGTAAGGAAAATAGGCCCTCTCCACATCATCGACAATAAAAGGTTAGATTAATTATTCTGCTAGTTCATTAAAGATCTAGCAATTAATAATATTCTTCAGCTCCTTAACATTAAAAATAGCCTCTGATCTTATAATAATTATTTTGAAGAAGAATTCATGAGTCTCTTCCTATAATTCTTCCTTAAGGGTAAGCAGTTTATCGTTCCCATCCTTCAAGGATGTTATTTTATTTGTATTTCTCCTTTCCAATACAACCCTATAGTAAAATTTAGTGCTTTTATCCCTTTTCAACCAAATTTCCCTTGCTTTTAGCCTCATTAGTGAAATATTAATCTCAAACATTCTTGTATAAGGTTCCAAGGCAACAGCTTCTCCATTCCTGACCTAGTCATCATATGGTACTTTAGAGAGCTCTTCTGAAATTTTGACAAGGTTTTTTTAATCTCAAAGAATTGCATTTTGAGTACTACTCCTTACGATTTTGTTCATCAACTTTAGTTCCATTTGATAAAATATAATTTCCTCATACAAGTGAACATTTTGGTACCTGAGATGCTAGCGTTGACACCTTTATTAATAATTATAATAAAATCCTCCATTATAGCAATATACTTGTTGAATCTAAAGGGAAAACACCTATTTTTTATTGAAGATATTTTGAATGAATATTGGAGTGTGATTAGATAGTAAGTTATAATCAAAGGAGGCTTTACTCTAAGGCAAGTTTTGTATCCAAGAATTATTTACCATTACCCTATCAAACTTCTTCCTTATCATCCAATTCTTATGTTATTTATTTGTCCAAGTGAGTATTTTTCAAATCTGTGACTTGAATCTGATTGATGCACTCTTTTAATTTGTTTGACTAATTTCTTAGGTAAATAGTTCCCCCTTTTGCTCTATTGGGAAATAACATGCAATTAAAATCTCCAACTAATAACCAAGGTTCTTTTATGCCATCTCCAATTCTACTTAGGCTATTTTATAACGTAGATCTTTTAAATTTATTATTGAAGGAATAGATAATTGATACATGAAAGTTTACACTGGTGTTTCTCCTCTTGACTCTTAGGTGAATCACGTATTACTCCTTAAGAATAAGTCCATAAGAATATGTTCAGCTTCCACTTCCTTAGTATCAAAAGCCACTAAGATTCGACCATTATAATGGTAGTTATGGTTTGTAAAGAAGCTTCATCTTCCTTAAAAAAAATAATGCCTTTTACAATTGTTCTCCTTTATTCTTATTTCAAAGAATTCAATTTATTAACTAATTTTGAGTAGTCAATATTGTAATAACCATAAGTGCACAACATAACTGTAGCTAGTACTAGCAAGTATAATTTGATCCCACGAAGACTATGAATACCAATAATTACCCTTTCCCTATTATCTAGCCTAAGTATTGGTTTTAGATTTTTTAATTAGAAGAAACTAAAACTAAGCTGAGCAAAATAAAATAGGTAATGAAATTGAATAAAGAATTAAGGAAGCACTTAGGAAATTATCAAGATCAAGAATTAGTATCTAGATTTCGAATCCTCCCAAACCCTTACTAGATTGATCTTTTCTTATATAATTACTAATATATTGGACTGTGGAGATTCCTATAGTATGCTAGTAGCTGACCTTGAGTCTGTTAACAACTAATCCTAAGGTTTCCAACCGAATTACTCAGGTTAAAGTTTATAAGATTGCTTTACCAATTTGTGAATCTCTCTATTAGGTTTGATCATAATTCGGAAGATTTATGTCATCCTATCTCTAGGATTACAATTAACTCCTTCTAATTATGGTAGATGTATTCAAACATAGGATTTCTTAATATCTACATATGAAATCAAATCATGATATAATATTCTCAAGTTTATTAAAACTTAAATAAAATACGTAACCAGGTCACAATAATCAATCAAACCAATTCTATTAATAAAGGAATCAGACCATATCAAAGTGTTAACATATGGTTCATCCAACCTAAATACTAACTGGATGTTTAGTTATATATGATCGAATAGGAAATCAAACATACATAAACAAAAATACGAATTAAAAACAATGGGTTTATAATTCTAAATCTCCCTGATTGTTTTCTATCAAATGTTCTTACAAAGGAAAGGCTTGAACTTGTATTTCGATGGATCTTTCGATGATTTCTTTATATTTTCCACTTCTCTGGACCAAATCACACTTGCAGAATGAGTTCCATTTCTAGAATCGCCTCCCCACGTTTTCTCTACAACTCCTATCGATTGCCTCCTTCTTTTTACCTCCTAAAATGTCTTTTTATAACAAAATTTAGGATTTTGGGCAGATGCACGGTCATGTTTCAAACTGTGCATAACCAAAAATTACAAGGATTGTGAAGATGCATGAGTTCAGGGAAGTGCACGGTTATGTGCACGACTATGCATCCTTTCTACACTTCATATCTTCAATTTCTACTATGATCTCGTTTGAATTCTTCTCCTTTTAATCCATGAAGGTAATTATCACCTACAAAAGCACTTTGAGTGAATTAAGTACCAAATATGTGATAAAAGTATAAAATATCAAGCAAAATACATCAAATATGGGTGGTAAAATATATTCAAACATTCATCTATCAAACATCCATATACTTAAGCTTTTGCTTGTCCTCAAGCAAACCATAACCAAAATTATAAATTTTACAACATCAATCCATCACCAATTTTAGTTTGTCCATTTATACTATACATCATCATTTCCTATTGAATTAAATTAACATAAAATTATAGTCAAGTTCTCCTAAAATTGACTTCCTAAGCAATATTAATAGTAATCATCTCAACAATCGCATTGATATCCAAAATATATATCTTTATCCCCTTATTAAGATTTCACTTAATGCACTCAAGTCTTTAGGGTGAAAAGTATCGAAACTGTTAATCAATGCATAATAGAATTCTTACCATATGCATGCAATAAAATCACATCTCCACCACTTATGTACAAACTATAAATAAAAATCAAAAGGTCTTTGTGTAGGTTGTAATGGGGTTTAGGTACGGTATGAATAGGATAATAAAAATTGAAGGAATTTTTGCTATGTAGTATACTTCAAGACTTGTTTACAAGTATACATAGGTCCTTTCATTACAAAATTAATGGTACTAATTATTTTTTCCTTTTTTAATCTTTTCTTATGTCTTTCTTTTTATTTTATGCTTTTCTTTTTTTCACACTAAACATTCAATACCACAATTCAAGAAATATTGGACCTTGCACAAATTTCAAGTCTCAACAAGCAAATATTGTAAATAAGGTTCAAGGTTCAAAACAATAAAGAGATCTTCAAAGAAAAATAGGAAAATTTTTAATATGTGGGTTTAATCAATGAAAAAGGCTAAGACTCAACTTGGTTATTCCTAAAGGTAAATTTTTGGATATGGTAATTTTCAAAGAAATAGGTTAAAACAAGTTGTTGATTCTAAGTGCCTTTATCATATTAATGCTTCTAATTTAACAAATATGGTCTCAACATGCATAATAAAAGCAAGTTCTAGAATTATCCTATTATACAGGACAACATATATGAAACAATAAAGAGAGCTAAAAATTTGAAAATTTGTACTTTAGGCTCAAAAGTCCTAAAACAAATATGGGGTATATGTCTGTAAATAGAATGCAAATTCATTCAACTTGAAAATTTCAATGATTACAACAAAAAATATGACTTAGAAAACTAATTTTATTCTAACCATCATCCTTTTGGACACCAATTCAAATCAATATTCAACAAGGGCATATAGTATTCATAGACAGATTCAATCCATTCTAAATATCAGCTAATAAGATTTATAATCAGGATTATAATAATCTTAAGGAAATCATTAAAATCATTAACCCCTTCCCTAAACTTAAAGTCGTACATTGTCCACAATGTACACAATATAAATATGTATAATGAGTGAGAGGGTTGAGTTGATACTTTCCTGACTACAACGATTTCTTAATTTGGATCCATCTAATATGAGACTAGCATCCTTGCAAAATATAAAAGAAAATGATAAAAAAACAAAAGAAATAACATAAAAAAAATAAAATAATATACTAATACGAAAGCAAACAAAAGATATATAAAAACTGAAATAAAATTAAAACTAACTCATGGGTTGCCTCCTATGTAGTGCTTCTTTAATGTCATTAGCTCAATGTTGCTTACATGTTTAATGTCATCCTGGATAAAAAAAATCAACAGGTTGCTTCCACCTTTTGCTCCATAAAGCAGTTTTATGACCAGTAAACAAGTCACATGTTGTAAGTTAATAACAAGGACATATCTATCAAATTAATAAATCTAATTTCAAACAATAATGCCCTTTTCAATGACAAACTATTTATGAAAGAGAGAATAACAAAACTCCTTGAATTGTCGATTGGTTCAAACAATTTGTCTTCAAGGAATTAGGAACACTTCATACTTAAGGTTACTACAAGTGCTTCACTAGTAGTTTTTGTATTTGGTTCCCCGACCAATTCTTCTTCAACCTCCTCTATCCTCTCATCTTCTTCTTTTTATTAGACAAAGGCTTCTAGCTCATCTCCTTCAATTCCCTTCTGTCATTCCTCTACTTCCTCTTTTTGGATGGAGGCTTCTTTTTCTTCCAGAATCTCTTCTTGAAATGTCACTCAATTCATAAAGCCAACCCATGCCTTTTCTTCACTCTCAAATTTTCATCGGTCACCTTTCATTTCAAAAATGATTTCCATTAATTTATATCTAAGACCTGCTTCCTTTTCTTCTTCTTCTTTTTCTTCTTCTTCTTCTTCTTCTTCTTCTTCTTCTTTTTCCTCTTCTTCTTCTTATTCTTAATCTTCTTTGAGCTTGTTTTGGAATGCCACTCCACTTATAAAGTCAACCTTTTGCTTCTCTTCATTCTCAAATACATGTTGGTCACTTTTCCATTTGGTAAGGACTTCTATTAATATATCCTTAAGATTTTCTTTTACTAGAAGCTCGTTGTGACTCTTGAAAGTGATTACCCTTCCATATTCTTCAACATTAGTGTCAGTAGGACTAAACACACTACCTTGGATCTCATTAGATAATATCATCACCAAATGGCCCATCCAATTCGCCAAATTTTGTATGCAAACCTCTTGTTCTTGATGCTTTATGATTGATTCTTGAATGAAATCAACCATTGTATCTTCCAAAGTTCGATTGTAACTGGGGGTGCTTGGTGTTGTAAATTTCTAGTTGGAGCATAATCATCCCATCCATACGCGAAAGAGTTACTCCATTTTGAATTGTAGCCATTCCTATATAGCACACCTTGAGATTGATTTTACATGCTCGGTCGCTCCTATGTATAAATTATTGCTCGACATTCATGATTGTAGCGATAACTCCCACCAATATCACAACATAGCCTGAATATTCTTTAAGCCTCTGAAGATATATGAGAATACCTCACTCTCCCATATGGTGATGTTATAGATCGCAAAGACATATTCTGGCTCTCATAAAAGTATTGTCCACTCCATTTTTCCATTGCGAGCTGTGGCTATGATAATGAATCGTAATTCCTACAATAAACTACAAACTTAAGATCAAGTGGAGAAATTCAACAAATAATTAAATTAATAAGCCAAACGAATACAATAAGATAAAATAAAATTAAAACAATTACAAAATAAAAATAAAAATAAAAGACAATAAAAAAAGATAAAACAAAATAAAATAAAAATGATTAAAGTAATAACATTCATGCTTTCCTAATATCACAGTCCCCGGCAACGGCGCCAAAAACTTGATTGACTAATTTTAAGCAATCAATATTATAATAACTGCAAGTGCATAATGTAGTTATAGTACTAAAAAGTAGGAGTCGATCCTATAAAGACTATGAATACTAATAATTACCCTTCCCTTATTATCTAGCCTAAAGATTGATTTTACATTTCTTAATTAAAAGAAACTAAAACTAAGCCAAGCAAAATAAAATAGGTAACAAATTTGAACAGAGAATTAAGGAAGCACCTAGGAAATCATTGATATCAAGAATTAGTATCTAGGTTTCAAATCCCCCTAAACCCTTAACAGATTGATCTTTTATTATTCAATTGTTTTATTGATTTATTGGACTGTGGAGACTCATATGGTATTTTAGTAGTTGACCTTGAGTCTACTAATAACTAATCCTAAGATTTCCAACCGACTTAGGTTAAAGTTTATAAGATTGCTTTACCAATTTGTAAATCCCTATATTATATTTGACTATATTTCGAAAGATTTATGTCATCCTATCTCTAAGGTTGCAATCAACTCCTTCCAATTAAGATAGATGTATTCAAACCTAGGATTTCTCAATCTCTACATATAAAATTATTGTGTCTAGTTTCTATTGCTTTTAATTGCCTCCATATCGTGATTTTGGTTTCAAATCCTTATGTTTTGATCCAAATGTGAGGTAAATTGAGTGGAAATGGTGTGAATATTGCATGAATGTTAATTTGATTATTTTGTGAATTTTGCATGAAGGTTGAAAGGAAAGTCACGTAAATTTTGCATGGAAAGAAAAATGAAAAAGAAAAAAAATGGTGACAAGTGTCACCACCTTGACTAACATTACTAACATTTGGATGTTATTCACAGTGGTAACATATTTCACCACCATCCACCATGACTAACATTTAAGTGTTAGTTACAGTAGTGACTTGTCACCACCATGACAAGTGCCCTAATGGGGGTGACTTAAGTTGTCACCCCCGTGACCCATTTGTTTTCTTTAATTCATAAACTTATCACGTGTCATGTGTAGGGGTGATGACTTGAAACCCTAAACCTAGATTCATACTACAAATAGAAAGGGAATAGAGGGTAGCAACTGATCAATCATTCATTCACTCTACAGACACCTTCATTCGAGAAGAGAAGAGATAGAGAGAAAGAAGGGAAGATGAAAAGAGAAACATAAAAAGTTAGTGAAAAAGAGAGAAACATGGTAGAGAGCTGGAAGTAGAGCTAGCCTTCGACCATCTATTGAGCACAAGTTGAAGCAGAAGGCGAGAGCTAATGCAGGAAGCGTAAGAGGGGTAAGAGACCACCACATCTTACTCACTCGATCCCTGTTTACTTGCTCTTTATTCATTTGTTTCATTGTGTATTGTTATTTACTGAACTTGTTACTTTTCTAGCTTAGTTGACTGTTACTTGTTTTCTTTTTATAGTTCATTTAGTTATTTACTTAGTTTATTGGTTAAATACTCCTTTTATATTATTGGTTAAATACTTCTTTTATACTGATAAAGATGGGATTGAATTATTTGAATATGATGAATTTTGTTATTTGTATGATAGGCTGATCTCTTTTTCTTGAGGATTAATGGAGCTATTTTAGACAAATATGCATGATTGAGGGCTATGTCGTTGTCTAATGTTGTAACAACATGATCAAACTTTGCATCATTTTGGTATTATACGAAGGATCGAGAGAATAAGTTTAATATGGAACAAGAAACTATGGACGATTAAGTTAAGAATTAGAAACATATTAACTTAAGTGGTAATTAATCGTTGGGTTTCTATAATTAATTCTGATGATAACTTGTTGAATTCGAAAATTAGACTTAGTTTATTATTCGAGTTGATCTTAGAACCCAATTGTTAATTTTAGTAAGGCAACAACCCAATCATTTCCCCTTAGTCATGCATAGGAGATTAAATTAGTGAAATTAATTCTCAAGAGTCTTCCATTTCGATTAATCTATTTGTCTTTACTTCTAGTTGATTCCATTTACTTTCCAATCAATTTTGTGATTTTCTTTAAAATCTTCACTCAATAAATTGGGATAGAACGTTTAGGATTACATCTTCCTTTATTTTTGCTTTTGTTCAAGGATAACTTAAGTGGACCAATTTCACCTCTATAGGAGACAACCTTGGGCAATCATTACAACTACCTTGTATACTTGCGAGTAGGATAGCCTCGGTATTTTAATAACTTATTTGGGCACAATAGAAATTAGAATATGATTTAATATTCTCAGGATTATTTTAACATAAATAAAAAATGTAATCATATCACAATAATCATTCAAACTAATGGCATTAATAAAAGGAATCAAGTCATATCAAAGGATTAACATAAGGTTCATCTAACCTAAATACTAACTGGATGTTTAGTTATACATGATCAAATATGAAATCAAACATACATAACTAGAAATACAAATTGAAAACAATGGGTTCATAATTTTAAATCTCCCTAATTGTCTTCTATTAAATGTTCTTGTGATGTAGAGGCTTGATCTTGTATTTCGATGGATTTTTCAATGATTTCTTCATGTTTTGCACTCCTCTGGACTAAAATCGCACCCAGGGAACAAGTTTCATGTCTGGAATCGCCTCCTCACATTTGCTCTATGACTCCTACCAACTTCCTCCTTTTTACCTCACAAAACATCTCTTTATAACGAAATTTAGGGTTCTGGGGAGCTACACTGTTTGATGCATGACCATGCATCAGACTGTACATAACCAAAATTTACAAGGATTATAAAGATGAAGGGGTTTGGGAAAATGCACAGCTATCTGTATGGTCGTGTATCCTTTCTGAACTTAAAATCTTCAATTTCTGTCGTGATCTTGTTCAAATTATTCTCCTTTTAGTCCATAAAGACAATTATCACCTAGCAAAGAACTTAGAGTGAATTAAGTACCAAATATACCATAAAAGTATAAAATATCAAGCAAAATATAACAAATATGGATGGAACAATATAGTCAAATATTCATCTGTCATCAATCAAAAAAAATTTTAGTTCCTTTGATCTAGTCAATAACCATTCTCTATTATTAGGGCAATTTATCCCTATTTTATTCCATATTAGTAATGATATTAGTTATGAGAGGTTGAAGCCTTCCGCTTCCTATTATGACTTTTCTTTGTTACCATCTTGAAGTTGGACTCTAAGCTACTTCCTTCCACAGCTTCATCCTAGGCTAATGCTTCCTGTGCTTTTTTTAAGGGGAGTTTGCCATTTCCTTAGGATAATGAATCCTTTTAGGTGTACCTTGTGTATTATCAAAACTAGTAGTTGCTTCAGGGTTCACCTTTATTTGCTACATATGTTATTGAGCTTCTACCTCACACTCAACTACGCTATCATCGTTAATGGCTTAACCAATTCCAAAAGTTCCCTGTGAAGTATTATAAGATGAATTTCATTCCAAACTAGAGTCTAAAAGAATTAGCTCATTAAATTCCCTAATCCTGAATCTCCTTCTAGTTGTTCCTAAGATTGCTTTGGTTTTATGCTTCTAGGTTTCTAGTTAAAGGTGACTAATATCTTATCTTCAAATAGGTTTCTAGCCTCATATATTCGTTTTTGTAGTTTCATCAATGCATCTTAACCCTCTAGCCATCTAATATTTTAGATGGATATTATTGATATATACTCAAATTGGTATCTACTTATGCCTTAAATCTTCTATCCTAGTCCTTAGCTTCAAAGCCTGTAAGAGCAATGATTTTTTGCGTTAGTCTTATAGAGTTGAATGTTCAATAGGGTCCACGAGATGTTATATAGGGGCTCTATAAATGAAAGACTAGTATTGCCTATATGATATTCATGTAACCATTTGATCTATAGACCGTTTTATCGTTGAAAATTCTCCAAATTTGTTTAATGATCAAAATTCTATTTATGTCTCGAATTGAATTAAATCCTAGGCCTCCCTCCTATTTCGAGGAACATAACTCACTCTATTTAACTTAGGTTGGAACATATTTAGAGGTGTACCCAAACCATAGGAATTGCCTCATAATTTTGTCCAATACCTTGATGATATATTTAGAAAAAAGAAAGAAAAAAAAAGAAATCTACAGTCCAGTAGATACAAAGACTATTAATCACGTAATTTGGAAATTGAATCCTACTTGCAATAAAGAAAGATTGATTGCATCAATTGGAGTCCTTTTTTTGTACCTCTTTAATCAATGCTAAAAATTAGCTCTTGATGGCCTATTAGATGAGATAGAGATGCCAAGACACATAACTGGAGGCTTTTTCACTCTCAGGCCAATTATGTCAGAGAGCCAATTAGCTAAGTGTTAGGCACCCATAGAGATCAAGCAAACTTTTGTTGGGATTTATTTCATCACATTTATAAATAGATATATTAATAAAATCAAGATAAAAATATATAATGTATTTATAAAGTAAAATAAATGAATAAATATTTTACTAAACTTAATTTAAACACTAATGAAGAATTCTTTTTTATTTTATAAAACATGTGTGATACTAAATACAAAATAAACATACTAAAAGAGGATTCATAATACAATATATTATATTTATTGAATTTATTATTACTCAAAATAATTGATAGAAAATAGGGACATAAAATTAAAATATAATTAGTCATATATTGTGACAATTTTAAATCAAGATAAAGATTATAGATAGAGTATAGCATAAAATAGTTATCATATGTATTTATAAAGTATTTATTAAATATATGATATTATTATTAAAAATGTATATACTACAGAATATATTTAATTTAAAACTTATAAAATTTTAAATTTTTATTATGACAATTAAAAGAATCATATAAAAGTTAGAAAAATTAACATCTGTTTTTTAAATTGAATT
>JAOQMP010000208.1:26844122-26856967 GCA_027563575.1 Erythroxylum pedicellare | reverse complement strand
GATACATCTTTATGTCATCCTCACATTCTTTATGGGCATACTGTATGTGACAATGTAACCTCAATAAATGCAAAAATTCGAATGCACAGTCTCATTGTCACACACACGTGCTGAAGGCATTCTCCGAAAAACTTTATTTGAGACCTTCATAAAAGAAAAATCTCAGTAGAGTGACTATTGTGTGTCACCGGATACTGAACCGACCTCCTGAGACATGTCAACATCATGTATCTCCCTTATGGCAAGTTCATTGCACAAAAATTCACTAAAAATGGCTTCAGAATGTCTCAATTTCTTTTCCGATTGATTATCATGCAATCCCGAACATTGAAAATGAGACTCGAGACACCAGAACCTCATGTATCTCCCTCATACGAAGTCTGAAGCATGAAAATTTACTCGAAATCGGATTCAGAATATCTTAATTCCTTTTTCTGGAGTTAAACTTCAATTTATTACCAATGTAATAAATCCAGAAAAATAGAAAAAAGGTTACTTTATAAATTTCCCAGACCCGAAAACTGGCCCAAAACACCCCGGGGTAGCTTTACGGGAAATATGGAATTTTTTTTAAATTACTGTAGCAGTGTCCGTACGGCCGACGTCAGCGTGACGTCAACCGCCGATGTCATTGCTGACGTCGGTGCGCATGGCCGTGAGCTGCGCATGCAAGACACGCGCGGGGCCAGGCATGCGCAGACGCTTCGACACTGTGCAGGGCGTGCGAGGCATGCGCCAACACGTGTACCCCATCCGTCACGCCACGTGTTTGCCGCGTGGACAGTCCGGATAGGCGCGTGGGTTGCACGCGCCCACCTTTCCATGTGGGTCAGTGCGAGAGCCGTGGTTCACGCGTGCACTGCACGCGTGACACGCGCCGCTCACTAGCTGGAGTGATGTGGCGCACCCGGATTGGCGCGTGCATCACATGCGCCGTCCGTACAAGCGCTCTCTACGCCCTGCAGTAGTGTCGGGCGTGTGTGACACACGCGCTAGATGGTCTTCTATGCCTCTGACACCGGAGGTGATTTCCAGCATCCCGGTAGGCCGTTTTTTGCTCCGTTCGGCCTGTTTTTAACCCGTTTTTTTGTAGCTAACCTTATGTAGACCACTTTTACGTAATGATATACATAAAAAAACTGAAAAATTAATCAAAAACGAAGGAAAACCAAATGAGATGAAAAACTGAAAAACCTTCGTTTCCGGCAATCTAATCACGTAACCGCTCTGATACCACATGTTATACGTAGGGAGAGCTTTACTACGTGTCCCGGATCTACGTGAAAGGATTAAAAACGAAGGTAATGCGGAATACTTAGATTTCAGTTCCATCTCTGATTCCGATGCCAATTTTGAGCTCCAAACGTCTCCGAATCTTCCGGGGCCTTTAGTGGAAAGTGCTCACTGACTCACGGGCTAGGTCTTTCTACAGTTTCCTCAAATCACGAGCTTCCCTAACGGGTCAGGAATCTTTATGCTCGTAAATGATTCCTTGAGTAACTGCAGGAGACCTTAACATTTATATATCTTCCATATCGGGCTTCCCTATCACAAGACCGATATGGACCCGGTCTACACTAATCGGGACCCATTTTTCATCCGGACTTCGACCCATTAATCTAGATCATTTATTGGGTCACTTTATTATCTTTATCTAGATCAAATGGCGTAACTTAACCGGTAATTTATTTAAAAGCCAAAATTGCAATTAATGTTAGTCCAACTTTATGAGAAATTGATAAAAATGTCCCTAAGGACAAAAATGTCTAACATCCAATTCTAAGAAAACGGAGGAAAATGATTCCTGCTGTAATCTCCTGCTTTAGAGCCCAAGCCGTAATGAATGTTCTCCTGATAAGATTTGGGATTTATCCACCATCATATGATATGTTTCAACTACTCTCTTAATTAATAAGAAGTTGAGTTCCAACTCCTTAATTTAATACCCAGGACATACACTTACGTGTACGCGGTCAAAGACACATATTTTAACACATCGTGCCCTCTTCGTAATGAAACGTAGGCAAGGGAAGAAGAAACACGATTCTCTATTTCTTCAATATTTATGAGCCTTATTTACGGAACGAACGAAAACTCATAAAATAAAATAAGCACAAAATAATAAGAACAGTCATCTAAAGAACTTATAATAAGCTAAGAAAATCGACAGATGTTAATAAATAAAGAAATATGCACTTTTTGTCTACTAAATACAAAACAACACCGATCAGGAAATGATAACTTATGAGTATGTTGCCACAAAAATTACAGGTTGCGACTTTCATTGGAGCACGTGAGAAAGAACACAAGGAAGCCGGCTAGTAGATGTTAAAGTTTGCAAAGACATTAAGAAAGAGAAGATCAGAAAGAACTGGATAGACGGGGACAAATGCACCATAATTGCTTTAGAAAAAGAGAGCCCAATCAGCTTCTCTGTCGATTTTCTAGTCGTAGCGTGTTGAACATTGATTACTCGTTTCCAGCAGCCGGCCCTTATTGGAATTGTTGTGCACACACTCTTTTCCCACAATTGAAAGGTTAGGTCGTGCTTGTCAAAGGTAGGAACAATGGACAAGTTAGCTCCTCATTCTTATCTACTAATTCGAGACTGGTTACTTGCTTCAATAAGAGTGCTTAGTTTACTAGAAAGAATACTAATAAAAATTATAATAAAAAATAGAAATAGATATAATTTTCATTTTTTACTACATTAAAACTATATATAAAAATACTGTTTTATCCCATCATTTTAATTTATGAATTTTTGTTTTGAAGCAACAATTAGTGTGCAACTAATAGTTCTGTAGATAGATTTAAAACCCGTTTATTTGTTAAAGGTGTTTGTCAAAGACCCGATTTGGACTATCATAATATTTAATTTAATAGTTAAACTAATTACTGCCATATTTGTTCTGGGAATTGCTATCAATAATGGTTGGGCTCTTCGAAAGTTGAATGTCAAGAATGCATTCGTACAAGGACCATTTTCAAAAGATGTTTATATGATGCTACTCTCGAGCTTCATTGATTATGATTTATTAAGTTTTGTAAAACGATTTAGCAAGTACGACGAGTTTGGTATCATGAGCTACGCTAATACCTTATTAATGCTTATTCAAGAATTCTCATGCTTACGCACCTTATTAATGCTTATTTAAGAAGGCTCATGCGTACACTTTCTTACCTATTCCCTGTCTCTTTATTTATGTTAATAATATTATTCTCACAAGTCTCCGACCTTCACAAAACAGGAGCAATGTGCATTGAAGTTTGCCCTTATTGAAAATACTTCTCATCAACATGGTATTTTATTGGGACATTATAGATTTTCTCAGACGAGCTCATATGTTAGATGCCGGACCTACTACTACTCCATTGCCTACTAATTCTCAGTTTACACTTTAGCACAACACTTTTAAATCCTACCAATCACCACATTTTTGTTGGTAATCTATAATACATGTCACTTACTCTTCCATACATTTCTTATAAGCAGAACAAATTTTCTCAATTTATGCATCAACTAACAACTAAGCATTGGACATGACTCAAGCATCTCCTCCACTATTTATATGGTATTTTAGAAGACGATATTCTTTTTAATTGCGATTCTCCATTATCTCTTCATGTCTTCTTCGATACAGATTGAGTCAAAAACAAAGATGATTTTGTCTCTAACAAGTGCATACATTGTTCACCTTGAACGCAATCCTATCTCTTGGAGTTTGAAGATACAAAACAATGTTGTTTGCTCATCAACGAAGGTTGAATATAACTCCATCCTTATCACCGCTGTTGAACTCACTTGAGTGTGTTATCTCTTATTTAATTTTGGTCTTACTCTTTCTCAGACACCTTTCATTTATCACGATAATATTGGTGCTACACATCTGTGTTCAAAATTTGTGTTCCAATCAAGAACAGAACATGTTGCAATTTTATAAAAGTTCAATTTTATGCTCTTTGTGTAGTTCATGTATTCTCTGCTGATCAACTAACCAATACACACAAAGTATTGTTCCCTTCTTAGTTTCAAAATTTCAAAGTCCAGATAGATCTTACTTCTCATGACCAATCTTGAGGGGGTATATCAAGAACCCCTTAATTTTAGGTGATGAGATTGCAATTTATATAGTTGACCTATATTTTTAATTTTAGATCTCAATCATAAGGACATGACATTTTTTTCAGGAGTTGAATAAGCTGTACAGTGTATGCTAAACTCTCGAAAGTCGCTAGTTTCTACTTCAAAGTTGGCAAGGTCTCTTACGAAATAGGATCTCCACAACCAACATCTCAAGCGAGTTCAGGATTAAGATATAAAGGATTAAGGTCATGTCACGTTAAAAAACTCCGCAGCATACATCTCGGCTGATGTTTTGGTTTGTCTTAAAGTATCTCTAGTCTAAGCATTTTACCATCTGCTCTCTAAAAAGTTTCTTGTAAAGGTAAACAATAGTCAGAGGCTTACTCTCGACGAACCTCATTTTGATTAAATGTTTTAAAGCTTACTCTCAATAGTAAGTTTCTGGTTATTATTGCCTTTACGAGAAGTTTTTCAGAGACAAGAAGTAGTGAAGTATTTAGGCATGGAGACATTTTAAGGCAAACACGAATATTCTCTAAGAAGGATAGTGCAGAGTGGCCCATAGTGCAGAGTGGCTCTAATTGGGGGGGGGGGTGATCGGTGATGTCAATCACGGATAAGGCTAAAGATTTGGGATTTTGATACTTCAAAGAAAGGGTGTATAATCGTACATGCCTAGTCTCTTGAATTATGTACATGTGTCCACTGTAGAATGGAGATGGACTGCACAGATCAAGAAAAGTAGAAATCGAATACAAAACAAAAGCAGCTTGACTTTCTCATTACTAAAATAAAATCTTGAGGAAATCTAATTTAAAGCCAACGAAACAGAAGATTGACTCCTAACACGTGCTCAACCCCTGCCCAACCTTCGCTATACGACAAAACGCCGAACAGAGACGATACCGTGTCTGAAAACGACAAGTCGCGCGGTAAATCCTCCGCCTTGCAATAAATGACTTGGACGCGAAGCCCCATTTAGTTTGGGTTAACACTGAACAAAATTCACTTAATCACCTAACCCTTTTGTTTTAATTTATAATTTCGTCTCTGTCCGTCCTTTTCTCTCTTATCTTTTTATATCTCGCGTGAAAGGTTGGACCAAATACCAACGACTTTACCCTCTCTCTCTTGTTTTCTGCCTGTTTTCATCGTGAAGATTCTGAAGTTTTAGTTGTTGGGCTTGCCGGAGATCGGGTCTTCCGTCCGGTGTTTGTGTTTAAAAGCTCTAAATCAAATAGTTGGGTGAGAGTTGTGCAGTGTAAGAGTCATTGGGTTTAATCATTGTGCTGTTTGGTTTAATGTGAGTTGTGGTGAGAGACTAATGAGAGCTGGTAGTTGGGTTAAAAAGACAGAACAGAAAAAGGTAGATTGACTGGTAGCTGTTTGTGTGAGAGAGCGATAAGAGGGAAAGCTGAAACGAAGCTCTAGAAAGGAAAGGGAAAGTTTGTTCTTTAATGTTCGTTGAAATTCCAAGTGGATTGTTTCGGATTATTTCACTTTTTTGTCCATTAGCTTGATCTACAAAAAATCCTAACTTGTTAGTTAATTCACTTCATTTGTCTAGTAGTACTCATGCCGGTCGAATTAGATAACTCTTCCACAGCCTCCGGCGAAGCCAGTGTCTCTTCCTCCGGCAACCAGCCACCGCCTTCTAAATCCACAGCAACAGCAAAGAAGAAAAGAAACCTCCCTGGAACGCCAGGTAAAGACAAGAAACAGATTGACTGTGGAAGTCTTCAAAGTCAATATCACTTGTTCCGTTCGATTTGGTTAAATTTGGTTTGTTGCAGATCCAGATGCTGAGGTGATTGCCCTTTCTCCAAAGACTTTGTTGGCTACGAACCGATTTGTGTGTGAAATTTGCAATAAAGGGTTTCAGAGGGACCAGAACTTGCAGCTCCATAGACGAGGCCATAATCTTCCATGGAAGCTCAGGCAAAGATCGAGCAAGGAAGTGAAGAAGAGAGTTTATGTGTGTCCTGAGCCAACTTGTGTCCACCATGATCCATCAAGAGCACTTGGTGATCTTACTGGAATAAAGAAACATTTTTGCAGGAAACACGGAGAGAAGAAGTGGAAATGCGACAAGTGTTCGAAAAAGTACGCGGTTCAATCGGATTGGAAAGCTCACTCAAAGATTTGCGGCACCAGAGAGTACAAATGCGATTGCGGGACTCTGTTTTCGAGGTTTGTTACAATGAAGTTTAATCTTTTATTCTCTGGATAATTTGTTTGGTCTCTGTTTTTGGTGTGTTCGGTTTGTGAAGTGTTTCCGGGCTTTCTTTGTGGTGCTTTTGAAGGAGGGATAGCTTTATCACGCACAGAGCTTTCTGCGATGCTTTGGCGGAGGAGAGTGCCAGAGCTCAGCCTAAGGATTCGAATCCTCCTGTCGTGAAACAGAATCCAGAATCCCACCCGATACCTCAAGCTGAGCCATCTTCGCCTCCGGCGTCAGCTCCGATAGCTACTTCTGCTGCTACGGCATCAGCTCTATCGCAGCCCACTGCTGTAATTCAATCGTCAGTTCCGGCAGTTCAAAGTCCTGGTATGCTGATTCAAATGTGACAGCTTCTTCAATTTTCAGTTTGAATTTTGTCGGTTGTGGTTTTGTCTCAATAAGCACGAAATCTTTGTTGTTTCTCTGTCCTTTTTAGCATCTTGGAGTCTAGTAGTTTTTGTCTGTTACGAATTTTGTTGTTATTAAGGCTAATTGACCACTGTAGATTTTAGGAAGTAATTGAACAGTTAAAGAAAAGAAAATGGCTCTTCATCCAAGTTCTAACTGGTAAATTTAATTTGCACAATCACAAAGCAAAACAAAAGCTAAAACTAAAGGCAGCCCACATCTGCTCAAGAGCTAGATAAAAGAAAACCGGCGACGGGTTTAGCTGGGGATAGATATTGACTCTGCTTTTTAGTCTAAAAGCTTTCTTACAAAAGAAGAACCGACTTTGCATGTCTTTATTTTTCATGAGATTCATGTGTTCTTCCTTTTTGCTTTTGATCAGAGCTGCCGGAAAATATCAGTCAGATCATAGAGGAAGTGCCTGCAACGACAGCGGCATTAGGCTCTGGCAGTAGTACTAGCTCAAGTAGTAATGGAAGTGCCAGCAGTAGTGTGTTTTCTAGTCTGTTTGTTTCATCAACTGCATCGGGGAGCTTACAGCCTCATCAAGCTCCTGCATTCACAAACCTAATTCGGGCCATGGCACCCCTTGAGCACCCGACTGACATCCTTCCATCCTCCTCTAATGAACCCATTTCCTTATGTCTCTCCACCAACCAGGAATCGTCATTGTTTGGTACCACTGGTCTAGAGCACAGGGCATATGCACCGCCACCACAACCAGCTTTATCTGCTACTGCATTGTTACAAAAAGCTGCTCAAATGGGTGCTGCAGCAACAAATGCGTCTTTGCTTCGTGGGCTAGGGCTTGTGTCATCTTCATCATCTGTGCCGCAAGACAATATCCAATGGGGTCAGAGGCAAGTAGAGGCTGAGAAGGCCTCACATTCTCCTGGCCTGGGGCTTGGATTACCTTGTGATGGAGGCTCTGGTTTGAAGGAATTGATGACGGGGACTCCTGCAGTGTTTGGTCCCAAGCATGCAACTCTTGATTTTCTTGGACTGGGGATGGCTGCTGGTGGAAGTCCTAGTAGTGGACTGTCGGCTCTAATTACATCGATTGGTGGAGGCCTTGATATGGCCTCAGCTGCAGCATCTTTTAGAAATGGGGAATTCAGTGGAAAAGAAACAGGAAGAAGTTCATTAAGTTCTGCATCTCCATTTGACTAGGGATATCTTAAAGGTGTAATTTCTACTGGCAATAAATTTTGCAGAAGATACAAGAAGTCAAAGCACCAAACATCGCATTAAGGATGGATTGCTCCAATCAAAACAATTTGGGTCTTTTTACAAGGGTTCTGCTGCAGAGACGATGCAGAATTGGTGATAAAGCTAAAGGGCGCAGCCTTTTCTTTTCTCCTATGTGTATTGGCCGTATATCCGCTGAATTAAGTTACGAAAGATGGACAACTAAAGGGGCAAATTTGCTGTCTTTGTAAGTACGGCTTTGTCTAAACATCCATATATTCCCGCAACATGTCAACTGAGATGCTGTCCAGAAGGATTTCATAATTTGGATAAGCAGCCCTAGACGCGCAGTTAATTAATCTGTGGCTACAAGGAAGGAATCGGACATTCATATATTGCAGCTGATGTAAACAGTTAGACCAATCTTTTTATACAATTGCCAAATTATGTACTAAAATTGTTTTTCTAGTATGTTCTTTTCCTAGTATCAAGTTTAGGTCCATGACACTAGATTGGTTAAAAACTGGAGCAAAGTTTTGCTTCATGGAACTTTATATGATTGCCAACTTGTGTACTAAATTGGTTTTATGTTGGTGGAAGCCAAAGACAAGTCTTTTTAATTTGGTCCATTTGGTAATTTAAGACAATCTTTTGGTAAAACTTAAATCTAGCGTTACTCCTGATGATCAGATAAGAGGAGTCAATGAACTTCAACTTCTTTATCGTCTCATTTACATAAGTATTCAGAGTTCTTAACTGTTTTCAAGCTTTGTTGAACTCTTCCATTCTTGTCGTTATTTGACAACTTCTATGTGGTCTTCTGAGAAGTCATTTCTTCCCTGAAGTGTATACCCGGCTTGCACGTCAGGTTAAATGCCTTTACTCTGGACATTGAGTTCGTTTTTCTTAAACTCATCTGTAGCCTTCCGAGTTCTATTCTATCCTCTCTTCATACAAGAAAAGTCATCTTGATTGCGTGATCATGGCTTTCAGGACATTTCAGTACTGTTTCATTTTCCTTGTCATGAGATGTAAGCTGAAAATTACGAAGGAGGTCGAGTCAGAATCTAGACCTGGTTTCACATATAGCTGGCTTAGCTATAGCTAGTTGGTCCACAGGACCAAAAACATACGATCTCTTAGCATTGAGGGTTAATCATAAATCTTTATAGTCATAGATGCCTTAAATCAAGCAAAGTCTGAAACGCTGAGAGCAGAAAAGGAAAAATGAAATGCTCTTTGATATAAAGAAGGAAATCAAACAGATGGAATAATCCGTAGAAGTCCAATCTCAGATTGTCTTTAGTTCTTGTCGTTTTCAAGTTCCAACACATCTACAGAAGCTAAAGGATTATTCTCTTCCTCTTCCCCTCGTCCTTACCTTCTGAGCTACGTTTCCTGCTTTGTTTTCTTGACATCTATTACATAAACAAACGAACTGGTACTTGAAACTATAAACTATAATAATGTCAGACGCACATGTGACGCATGGTTCGTTGAAGAGTCATTTATGCAGCGGCAAACCTGTCCAGTAATTGTCTGAGAGGCCAGATTTGTCGTGTACGATTAATTGCGTGTCCTGGGATCTAGATCCTGGAGCAAGTAATTGAGCCTCTACCACTTGCTCCGAAATTTATTAAAGTAAAGCGTTCATTTTGCGTTAGAAATCAACAATATTATTCACTTGGAAGTGTCCGTCTCTTGACTTATAAAGTTGCTGAGGGAATTATTCAAATCAAGTGATTAATGAATTTTACCAAGAGCAAACAAAGTTAACTTCTTTTAATTTTGCAGTACTAAGAACATGACAAACTGATAAGAAAGAAAGAAAGCAAATTTCAGGAAATGAAAAGAAACCAAGACGACTTATGGATAATGGTAATAGTGCAGACCTCAAATCATCAGCTCGTTGAAGCTGCTCTGACCAGAGAAGTTTTTCAGATATATCATGTGAGTGTTTCAGTAAACACTGATATGGGTAGATGGATGGATAGATTATGCTGGTAGGGGTAATTATGCAGTAGCTACTGACATTGTCGGCCTAGCATTTATTGCTTTGCCTATTTATGTCCTTTTATGAATTATTGTATTATCATTTCTCTTCGTTTTGGAACTAATATGTGCCCATAACAGTTAATTCATATTAAAAATATGAAGTACATCTTTTTTTTACCCCCCCTAATACAAGTAAAAATACCTCTCCCATGTCCCATACTAGACATTTAAAAATCATGGGTACACGTATTCCATCAACCAGCCAAACTCAATGGAATTATGAACCGCCGGAGACTTCGATTACGTGGTAAAACACACCAACAATTATAGGGTAAAAGCCTTCCCGTTTTACAATATTCAAATAAGAGACATTAATTATACATAATCTTAGTCTTTATATTTTACAAAAAGTATATTTTTATGATTCCAACAATGATGGTTACAAAAATTAACCTTACATTGTAAATTTACAAATAACAAGCTTTTAGAAGTTGACTAATGCTATTACCACCATGTACTTGACTAGCATAGCTCTTATTAATTTTGTTAAATTTCAATGCAAGAAGAAACTCAAAAACCCTTTAAGGCTATTTTTGGTTAGAGATTTATTAATGAAATGTAATATTATTTCATCGTTTGAAATGAGAGTTTATAATGGAATGAAATGAGATGGAAGAGGAGAATTTCATATTACATTTCTTTACTTCCTAAACAGTAAAAATAGAATTGAGAGGTTTAGGATAGAATATAAAATGATAAACAACTTTACACTATATTACATTATAAATCATTTATCTAAACAATATTTTACTATATTAGATTATGAGCTCTTCCCTCCCTCCTAAATAACAATTTTCTAATTTTACACCAATTTATATTTCATTCTATTATAAACTATTACATTTCATTCTATTATATTAAAAATAGAATTTGCAGACGCGACCCAAGAAGATTGAAAAGCCCAATTATAATGAAAGTAATTCAAGTGTCTTTGATTCTTAACGCTTCATGTTTATCAAAGTCCACACGTCCAAGATACTTCAACAGAGCCGATGGGCCCAATTTACTAATGTTTGGTGCTTATAACCCGACCATGGACATTCTGATTCTGACAAAACGTCACGGTTCTGGTTCACATCTCCTTCTAATATTATGAACTAACGACCTACCACATGTTGACACATCAATACTTGGTCACATCTAATTGGTTCCTTCACATACTACTTGGTTATCTAAGCAAAATCTAGCCTAATCATGGCCATAATCCCATTGCCTAAATCTCTAAAATATCCTCAATACAACAACGAAGAAGAACATCCGAAGCCTACATTCAACGGTAAAAAACAAAGTCTTCACAGGTACTTCCGTCCAGTAGTGCGTCTTAACCCAATAATTAGCGGCGGTATCAGGGTATCATATTTTTGTCTTTACTCTCATCATTTCTGTCGCCACGTGCTTTGTTAGGTTATCTGTAAATCCTAAGCTCAGCTAACAGGGAAGTGTCTCTATTGGTGGGAGATATAGATTTGAAGGATAAGCTCCGACCCAGAAGACCAATCTTCGGAGTTCCTTTGTTTCTAGCATTTTTCGTCGTCAAGTTTCTTTTTTCCGGTACAACCCCCAAAAGGTGGCTTCTCTTTCTACCTTCTATCCATTTTGTTCTTTCCAAGATTTGGTTTTTATTACCTTCTAACATTATTTTTGACATGGGATTAGTCGGTTTGAAGTTAAACCTCATTTTGTTTCCATTTTAGGTTCGTAAAGTAATGGGCTTTTTACTATTTTTGGTAACAGGGTGGTTGAATCGAGAGTATATTGGTTTAAAGAGATAAGATGCCAACTGGGGTTCTTTCGAAACTGAATTTTGGGTTTAGGAGAGCGTTAGTTGCCAGAAATTCAGTTTCCTTTTATTCTAATTCTATAGAATCGTCATCAAGGCGCTCCTTTTCTGCAAATCCAATGGTGGCTTCTGGTTCTAAGGTTGTTTTTCCTGATGAGCTGCTTACGTCTTGCGGAAATGGATTGGATATTACGAAACCAAGTGGTGTTTTCTTTGCTGATAGAAGTCGTGTAAGTTGCGTCAGAGCTAGCGTTAGAATGGGAAATACAGAGTTACCAAATAATCGATTGGTTTCTGGGTGCTCTACGTTTGATGCTATGCGCAGGAGTAGTCACGCCAATGCTTTAGTTCTTGTGCCACTTATGAGAAACATCCACTCTTCTTCTGTGTGTTATTCTGCTGGTCCTGCTCACGACGTGTCGTTTGATGGGAATTCTCGGGAGGAACAGGTGGACTCCAATATGATATCTGGCCAGTAGGTTATCATCTCTTTCTGAGTGACTTGCTATGGAATCTGGTTCAAGTTTTAGAATTATAATGTCGATTGTTTTCATTATTTGGATATTTTATGCTTATTGCTTAATGAATGGTAAGTGAAGGTATAAACTATGGATACTATATAGAAAATTCTGGTTATGCGGTCTATAACAGATGAATTAGGTTTTCATTCTTGTGCTAAGGGTAGAATTTTTCATGGTTACAGAGTCTTGAAGCTGCACTCAGGATCATGCTACCTGCCTCATCCTGATAAAGAACAAACAGGTGGGGAAGATGCTCACTTTATATGTGATGATGAACAAGCCATTGGTGTGGCAGATGGTGTGGGCGGTTGGGCAGATGTAGGTATTAATGCTGGAGAGTATTCTCGTGAACTTATGTCTAATTCAGTGAAGGCAATCCAAGAGGAATCCATGGATTCAATTGACCCAGCCAGGGTATTGGAGAAGGCCCACTCCCGTACAAATGCTAAAGGTTCCTCAACAGCCTGCATAATCACTTTGGCGAAGGAGGTTGAATGATTCTTGCTTGAATTAACTAATTAATAATCCATTTCTTCTTTCCATTTGAATGATTTTTACTGAACTCTTCTATGGTTGCTAATCAAT
>JAOQMP010000208.1:26805135-26820125 GCA_027563575.1 Erythroxylum pedicellare | reverse complement strand
AATTTTAACTAACTTCCTTCATTTAATCACCATTAACTAAGCACTAAAACCCTCAAATTATTCCTACCAAAAGAAAACAATCAAACTAAACCTCAAAATAAATTAAACATGCTTATTTACTAAGAAAAAGAAATTGAGGCCCAACAATCTAAGCTCGTAAAGATCCCATCCTTCACTAGCCTATCAAATCTTTTCTAATTGACATGACCCATTCTTAAATGCCACAGATATTTGAATTAATGCTAGAGTCATTGGATTTTCTTAGTTTTATTAATTATGTGGTGTTTAGTGAGCTTGTCATAGGTTTTATAAAGAACAAATCCTATTTAATTATCATATTATAAGTAAAATCCTTATTCTCATATATTAAAACAACATTTTCAAAATATAAGGAATAACCTGATTTTAAGAAACAAAAAATAAAAATTATGTTACTTACAATCATTAGGATGTAATATAACCTATGATCACTAAGAAAGTCTAAGATAATTACTCCCACTGATTTTGCCAAAATGTAGGATCTATTTGTTATCTTGACTTAAAACTGGCATTTAGGTAGTCTTTTCTTTTATGGAACCTCTGCAAAGAATTGCAAACATGGTCAATGGCTCCTGAATCTAATATCCAAGAATCAGATGAATCTGCCACATTTCTAGTTCCTAACAAACTTAGAAAACCCATACCTTGTTTGCTTTTGAGGGACTCAAAGTAGATTACACAGTTTCTTTTCCAGTGGCCCTTCTCACCATATTGGAAACACTTTCCTTTAGTGTCCTCTTTGGCCTTCTTTTTCATGGGTTAGATCTTGACCCTTGTTTGGGCCTTCTTTTTCATTGGACCTTTCTTCTTTATTTGCCCTTATCCTTGGGCTTAGAAGAAGATGCTATGTTAGCCTTGGGTCTACTAGACTTGATATTTAATATCTCCTCCGTGCTCTAGAGGGTATTCATTAACCCACTTAAGGTGTAATACTTGATGTTGAGCTCATAGTCCAACTTAAATTGCCGAAAAGAAGAGTTTAAACTACTGATGATCATAATCATCTGCGTTTCCACATCTATGTCCGCCCTAAGCATCTCAACCTCAGTAACCGTAGAGATTACCTTAAGCATGTAATCTTGCACTAGTTCACCAAGCTTTTGTCTGAGATTATGAAAGGTTTGGATAATTTTCATCCTTGCAGACCTAGTCTTTACACCAAACATCTCTTATACGTGATGGACCATTGCACTGACATTTTTCATGCCTATAAGTTGCTTTTGAAACATTACATTGACAGAAGCCAGAATATAGCACTTGGCAGTCTTATCAACATTCTGCCATCGCTCATATTATTGGACTTGCTCAGAAGTTGATTTGTCACCCAGAGGTACAGGCTCATTATCCGTTAATACCCATGGTATTTGGTTATACTGGAGAACAATGTCTAAGTTACGTCTCCATTTTTTAAATTTCTCTCCATTTTCCAATTTGTTTTTAGTCAAGAGCATTATAAGTGGATTCATATTGTGGTGATTATGTCTGAAAATATAAATTATTAAAGAATAAGCATAGTAATCAACAAAATTGGAACTTTGTATAAAATCCTGATGCATGTATACATGATGGTAGATTTAACAAAACTTAAAAAATTAAAACTTTATACGATTGTTAGTTTTCTTCTCTATAACGGACTATGTGACTGTGGGTCATCTTATCCATTAAAAGAAAAGCTGGGACCCTCCCACTTAAAAAGCTACCAAGCATCTTCATGCCTAACTTTTTAAGAAGCGCCATAATTTGGTCCATACATTTATCAACAGAGATATGGTGGGCAGGTTATTGATAAAATATGATGAGTATGTAACCATTTGATTCATCCACTAAACGTACTTACAAACCATGCCTCGGTGGGAGGTCATATTTGCTAACAATGAGTTAACTTAATCCTTTAGGAGACCCAAACTATACAAGATTTAGGATTCATGTTCTTCGATGGGGAGTAACACTTCACCATATGCAAATGGGCTATCATATGGAGTCCGTGGACTCTCACATGAGCATCCTCTCCCACTCAATCTTTTTAGTCTTTAAGTTTTAATAAATACCATATTGCCTAGATGCAATTTATTAATCATCCTATATTGTTTCATTATATATCTCAGACATAATGAATGCATGGTAAAGCTTAGGGTTGGCAATTATTGTAAATGACATACATTCACATAATATCACATATTATTAGCATCCATCCATTTATTCATCTTATGAATTATAAAACTACTTTTGATTGTTGATCCCAGAATAATTACAAGGCTCTTTGGCCTATAAAAAAATTTCTTGGACTTAGATCTTCCATTTCGAACTCCTTGCTCACATGACCTGGTTTATTCAGTAAAAAGGTGTAATGACATTAATTTTACAACACTTTTTGTTTTTCTATAAAACCAAATTTTGTCAATAAGAAATAAAAAAATTCTAGCATTTGAAAACCTTACAAAACCGAAGTTGTCAAGGGAAACACAAAATTCGAGCACTTGAAAAACTCATAAAATCGAAAATGCCATTACACTATATCATAAACCAAAACCATTACCTATTCTTTTCTTCGATCCATGGCTACTTCATCTTCAATATTACAGAAATTTGTACATAACAAAGTCAAAGAAAACAAAGAAATGAAGACAAGGAGGAAAAATGAAGATGATAGGCCACCCTCCTTATTACAAACCAAACGAAGAAAACTTTCAAGGTAAATCGATATTCTATAGACAACCAAAAGAGCAAAACATACACCATATATATTTCTATCACAAACATACAGCATACATAAATATAATTACTAACCCATGCAATATATAGGAACCGAATCATGCATAAAAAAATGTATCTGATACCAATTGTTGGATAAAAAATAAAAGCATACTAGACTTGGCTAAATGATAGATTTCAAAATTTTTTTCTAAAATCAAAACGCAGTGGAAGCATGATAACCAAATAAACATGTTTTAATCCGTACATGATACGATATTAGAAAAATAAATAGCATAAAAATATGATTGAAAATTTACTGAATTCTTTGCTACAGCTTTGACTCTTCACTATTGTATCCTCTCCTTGCTATTGTATCCTCTCCCAATCTGATCTACCATTTGTTCTCCGTAGACAACTTGATTAACAAGATCCTTTGCTAGGAAAGGAAAAGAAATATTGTTGAGGTTTTCCTTTTATGATCAACTAGTTGAAAGAACTAAATGAGACCCTCTCATTCTTAATTTCGGCTAGATCATGAAAGAAAGGAGTGGAAGACCAACCAACCAATGCACCACTTCATTCTTCTAATCAAAATGAAAGAGAGAGCAATAAATGAGACATTCTCATTTGTTTAATATGGCTAAATGAAAAGAAAAAATGAAACAAAACAATGTTAAGTCAAGAAGACTTCACTTCTATTAATTTTGATGACAATCAAATAATAATAATCTTAAAAATGTATAAACTGTTTTGATAAGTTTGTTAAGTGTGCAGAAAAATGTAAGTAACACTTAGTCAAACCCAGAAGATGTGCGGTTAACACTGGACGATATGTCAACATCAGATGATATATCAACACCAGACAACACATCAGCAACAATCGATATGTTAGTAATAGAAGAAACATATCAGCAACAGACGATACAGTGATACCAGACGAAGCGCGATACCAAATGAAGCGTGATAATAGAAGAAGTATTATACTAGACAATACAAAAGGAAGCTATTCTAGAACATCAGTCAGTTAGTTAGTTGGAGTTAGTTACAGGACTTAACTAATAACGACTTTTAGAAGATTTAAGAACCAGTTTCTCAAGAAGATAGTTGAAGACTTAGGCTATAAATACTAGTTCTAGTCACAAACTAAAGAATGTTTTTACAAGAGAGAAAATTTGATTTTACAATACTTAGAAAAATTTTGTTTTCAAAGTGAGAAAGAAGAGAGCTAATACATCTGTAACGTGAAGTTCAAAAATATCTTTCCTAGAGAGAGAGAGAAAGGCTAGAGCCTGGAGAGGCTAAGAAAGCAGATAAAGAATACTTTGTGAGAGAGACCTAAAGAGGCTCTGCAAGTTTAGAAAGAATACTTGAAAAGTTGAATAGTATAGTGAAATCTCAGATAAACTCTAAGGACTGGACGTAGCCTAAGGTTAAGGGTAAACCAATATAAAATCGTGCCATCTATTCTCTAATCCTTACCTTTAATTTTCTTGTTTTTAGAAGAGTAGCTAATAATACTTGTGATTGCATTGATTATCAACTTTAGTGAAGTGTTTTTGTGATCATCTGAATTTTATAAAGAAATTCAAGAAATCTTAAAAGATTAATATCTTTGAAAAGATTACACAATTCAACTCCCCCTTCTTGTGTATTTTACATATTATACATGATTTCTATATTAACAAGTGATTTACTTAGAAACAACAACACATCATTAGGGACACAAATTAGAGCATCTTAAGATAATAACAAAGAAACTTTTGAGAGAAGAAAAAAGGAGTTCCATCAAGATTCAATCAAATCAAGATTTCAAGATCTACGAGTTCTTTTGTTTTGTGTTCTTTCTTGATTATTTTCAATTTTTTTATTCTTAATACGAACTAAATTAGGATAGATCTATATGAGATGAATGTTGGCAATAATTTTCAATTAAAACAAGATTTTCTACAGCTATTAAAGAGTATGGGACCAATATGGATCCAACACAAACTTTGAATTTTTTTAGGGTTTCATAAGAATAAAAGCCAGGTTTTAGAATTAGACAACAACAAATCATTAGGGACAAAAAATAGAGCATCTTCAGATAGTTACAAAGCAACTTTAGAGAAAAAAAAAAGGAGATCCATCAAAATTTAATAAAATAATATCAAGATTGCATATTGGAGAAATAAAAGCAAATTGATGCTAGACTAGACTTGAAAATGGCACTAGACTCATCCATAAAAGTAATTATAAAGTCTGAGAATAAAAGAACACTAGTGTGCTTCCTAGATAAGCACTAGACTCGTGTAAATAGGTTTTCTTAGGGTTTAAGCCTATAAAAGGCTTTCCAAATATTGTAATTGATAACCTAAATAATTACTATTATTGATCAATTGAATGTACTTGGAGAGATTTTCTTCATTCTTATTTTTAAAGAAACTCTTATCTTTGGTTGTCTATTAACTTATGAGCTTTTGATCTTACTAATGGTAATCAAACCCTAAAGGTTTATAACTCACAATCCTATCTTTTCAGTGAGTGTGTTTATAACTCACAATCCTATCTTTTCAATGAGTGTGATGATTCATACCATTCTTCTTTGTATTATATTTTAGTATATTTTTGAATCAAAATTATCTCAGTTGAATAATCCTTAGTCCTATTTATATTAATATCGAATCTCACTTGTCCAATTTATGAGGTTTATATCACTACTGATGTAAGAAACTAGGGTTAATAATTGAATCAAGATAAATTCAAGCATAGAGATTATATAGGGAATTTACATTTAGATTTTGCTTATCAATTATTTCTTTCTTTCTTATTCATTGCTTTCAATTATTATTTTAGATTAGTAATTTTAATTTGTTAATCATTCTTTTTAAGTCAACCATCTTTTTCATTAGATTAAATAATATAAAGGCAGTTAGTACTAGTACTTGTAGTCCTTGTGAGACCGACACTCTTATTCACTAAGCTATACTATAAGAATGATAGGTCACTTGCCTAGTAATCTTTAGTATTGTTCAAAAAATAAACACATCAAGTTTTTAATACTACTATTAGAGATTAGGATACTAGGAGCACTTCAATTTTTAATCTAATTATTTTTCCTTTTTACATATATTTATTTTAAATCTTTCTTACTTAATCTTGTGTTTGTTGTTTAAATTTTAAGATTTAGGTATTTTGGTTTATAACTGAGAATAGTTCTAGAGTACTGCTTGATTGAAATCCAAATATCTTTAGGAATTTACTTCAGAATTTAAAGGAGAGAATCCTAGAAGACCTTTGGTTATAACTATAAAACATAATGGCAAGACAGAGAGGACTACACACTAAAGGGGATTATGTTATACTGTCACTTATGGCGATAGGATATAACATTACTAAGTCAAAAGTCGAGGCCAATAAATTTGAGATCAAGTCTAACATAATTCAAATGGTTTAACAACTTATATAGTTCGACGACTTATCAAATGAGAATCTAAATGCATACGTCGCTAAATTGTCTGAGATTTGTTATAATTTGAAGATTAATGGAGCTTCGTAGGATGTTATTTAGTTAAGGTTGTCCCCTTTCACATAGAGAGATAGAGCTAAATCATGGTTAAAATCCTTGCCTTATAGATTTATTACCACTTAGAATGGTTTTGCTAAAAAGTTTTTAACAAAGTATTTTCATCAACAAGTCTCAAAAATCATGTCTTCTTTTTTCAACAATTAAAGAGTAAGATGTCATATGCTCCTTGGGAGAGATGGAAAGAGTTATTAAGGAAGTGCCTGTACCATGTATTTGATTTAGGATTATAAATCCAGACAATATATGATCCTTGGGAGAGATGGAAGGAGTTATTAAGGAAGTACCTAAACTATGTACTTGATTTGGCATTACAAATGTAGACACCTCGCAAGATGGGATAGCAGAATAAATATGTTAATTTTGTATGGAACTGGCCTTAAAATAATATATGTAGTAATGCATATAATTTGGGTTGGAGAAATTATCCTAACTTTTTGACGGAATAATTAAGGAAAACAAAATAAGGGGCCTCAATTTGAATTTCAATAGTAATAATAACAAGAAGAGAACCCAAGTATTGAGGAGTTCATGACAAAATTTATTACTACATCTGAGTCTTGCTTCCAAAGTATTGAAGCATATTTTCAAAATCAACAAGCCTTTATCCCTAACTTGACAAATCGTATTAGACAACTTGTAAAACTTGTCCTCAAAAGGTAGCCAAGTACCTTTTTTAACAAGTGAATGCAATGACTTTAAGGAGTAAAAAGGAGCTAAAAATTAAAAAGAAAGATAAAGAATATAAGGAAAAGGCTGCTATATAACAAAAAAGAGGATTGAGACGATATGGAGGAGAAAGAGAATAAGAAGGAGCTAATGAAGAAACTTATCAAAGAGTACAAACTAAAAGTTCCATACTCGATTAGATCTAAGATAAATAGAAAAGAAGATAAATTTGGTAACTTTTCAAAGCTTTTTTTAGATGCCAAAATATGCTAAGTACTTAAGGAATCTCCTTTCTAATAAGAAGAGGTTCAAGGAGTTACCGATGGTTACTCTAAGTGATGAGTGTTCCACCATCTTACAAAATAGGCTACCCTAGAAAACGGAAAAAAACATGAAGTTTTACTATCCTTATAATATTAGTAATTTGCCTAACAAAAGGGTATTAGTGAACATAGAATCTAGAATCAACTTAATGCCATATGATATGTTTAAGAAGTTAGGGTTAGGTGAACCAAAACCAAATAGGATGAGAATTCAATTAGTATATAGGTCAATAAAGTATCTTAGGGGCATTAAAGAAGATGTTTTGGTTAGGGTTGATAAATTCATCTTCCTTATTGATTTTATGATTATAGATATAGAGGATAATTTGATGTTAAGACGGACTTGCCTAGGTAATATTATAGCTATGATTTACATAACGGAAAATTATTCTTAATAGTAAGAAAGATCCACTTGATAAAACTGATACTTATATTTATATATATGTCATTGACACTAAAATTTCTCATATTATACAGGAAATAATCACATAAGATCCATTAAAGACTTGTATCACACAAGAAAAATAAGAGATGGATATACCTATTATATTAGAGCATGTGACATTTAGAGGCTAATAAGCGTATGATTAGGAAAAATAATTTTAAAGATATTAATATATCGAAGGAGATTAGAATCAAGCCTTCAAAATAGAAGCCCCCAGGATGGTACCAATTATCTTAATTGCCCTCTTTTATGTTATTTTCTAATTTATCATTGTTGTTATATGTTTATACATTGAGAATAATGTATAACTCAAGTGTGGGAGATGAAATTAATTTGTTATGCTTACTAATTTTTTTATAATTAGATTAATAAGGAATTTTAAAAAATTAAATTTGAAACAGTATTGATTGAGACAATTTGTTACAAGTTTGGTTGTTTTGTTATTTGATTTGTTTAGGAAATTATTTATTATCATTGATGATTAAGTTATTTTCAATTTGCTTTATTAATTTCGAAAACGTATATTTAATTTACACTATGATACTTTTTGTATAAGTTGGTCAGATAGTTAAAATATTAGTTAATCTTTAATTTTTAATTTTTTTAATAAAAGGTACAATTTGTCCCTTAATGTTTTACAAAATGTCTAAGTTAGCCCCTACAATTATTTATGGTACCAATTCACTCCCTAACGTTTATAAATGGAATAATTTGCCTTAAAAAGAATCACTTTGTTAACTAAACATGATGTTCCCTTTATTTAAAAACATGTGGTCAGTAGTTCAGTGTCATTTTATTTTTATTTTTATTACTATTTTTTATTTTTTTAAAAAAATTAAAAACACTTTTAATAATCTTATTAAACAAAACATACTATGACATGTATACTCATAATTTCCTAACCCAACACTAATTTGTTAAACCATAATTTCTCCCTAAATCTTTGCCACAACTTCCATTCTCGTGCGGAACGACGACAACATGATATTGTGATATAAATTGACGATCAAGGCTAAAGTCACAAGTAATTGATTGTCTACAAAAGATGCATCACCTCCTGCCCAGGTTAATTTGATTAAGAACCTCTCCATCCTTCAAAACCTTAAGATGGTAAACTCCTGGTTGAGGTTCAATTGCCCAGTTAAGAGGCTACCAGGTTGATTGCCCCCTCAACCTGAGTCAACTATAGAGTCTACACCACTAAGAGCCTTGCCTAAAGAATTGCATTTTAAGCAATATAGGCCTAATGTTAGAACTGTACCTGTGTCTAAGACTAAAAATACTGAACAAACTATTGACTAATCGATCTGGAAGCCTGTTGGTGATTAGTTTTTAAAGATGCTTTGGAAGTAACTAAAACTGGTACATAGGCTATTGGAGAATTATAAGTAGGTAAGAAAGTAAACAAGACCAAGTAGTAACAAATTTAGAAGTTCATTATGATCAAATAGTACACTCTCACCAACTCCTAACTTAAAAAACAAAGAGTTTGAATCAAAATCTAAAAAGTATGAATGATTAAACAAAATATGGTCCCTTTTTTTATAATTGATATAAATAGAACTAACAAATAGTTCATAACATTCTTTTACATTACACTCCATCTAAATGTTACAACAAGAAATGAGAATATTGCTAAATTTACAAAAATGATTTGGCTGTTGCCCTATAATTAGGCTTAGTTACTGCATCTTCTATTTATATACGTATCTCTCTTCTTACAAGCATTACCCATAAGTTCATCCACTATCACCCAATAACTTTTAACTTGAGTCTTAAATTCATTGACTTATAAACAAATAAAAAAAGGTCTTTCTTTTATTAAGTTGCAACCATACATTAAAACAGTCACTAAACAGTACTTTATAAAGGGCAGCAACCTTATCCACTACTTAGCTTTTCTTATCAAAGAGGGGGTATTTTGGCTGTGTGCTTATAGCTTCTCCTCTATAACGAGATACGCATTTGTCATATATTTAATATATTTGCCTTTCATAGACATCATTCTTTGATTCCTATGGCACATAAGAATAGTCGACAAATCTAGCTTTTCCCATGAATTTGTACTTCAGTTCACCATCTAAAATTAGTTTCAAATATCAAAATTGACCTATAACATATCAAACAAAATTAGATAAAAGATCTTAGAATCATAATACAAACTAAGTTAAACATATAGATTTCCAAATGTTAGCATAGCATCATTATACATCCTTAGGCGTATAATATAAAAATAGAAATAAGGAGAGAATAATGGCACAACAGGAAATCAAGAACAATTAAACAACATGTTTAATTTAAAAAACAAGAATTCACTTATAGAGCAAGCTTAAAGTTGACTTAAGATTAAGAGTATTATTAATTGAATGTCTATTACAATGTTTAGAATGCTTATTTATAGGTTTGATAAATTAGTTTAAAAGAAAATAGAAAACTAAAACAAGTCGAAAACATATATAAATGGGAAGACAAAACTAGTAAGAAATTAATGGAAATAGGAAACTTATAGAAATAGATGTTCCACGTCAATCCCCTCTACTTAGTTCAAACTTGCACTCAAGTGTTTTGATAAATTAGGGTATGAAATATAGGAAAAATATCTACCATATTAAAATACTTGGAAATTCCAATGTTGACGGGTAGGTTAATAAAGTATTGTTGATTTTCTTTAGTACCTTATAAAGACAATATTTTAAGGCTATAACTTATTGTAAATACCAATTCAAAACCTTTCCTTATATAAGAACACCATCATTTGGTCTCCTTTTTTGAAAATTTGTTATCAATGGTTTTAATCAGCAGCTTATCTATACTTCCAATCAGCCTCGTCTAATTTCTATTTGATTTCAGTTTGCACATTTTGTCATTCTTCTACCATATGACCTGTAGCTCTACTCACACCAACTCCAGCTAGTGACTTTACTAGATCAAGGCTATTCTGGGGAGGTTTTGTATAGTCTACTGAAAATGATGACCTATTGGTGAAACTATGAACAACAATATTATAGGCAAATTTTGCTTGTGCTAAAGAAATATCCCACTGTTAGGGCCTATCCTTATAAATTCTCTAAATCAAATTGCCTAATGTTTTATTTAGCATCTCTGTCTAACCATCTATTTATGGGTGAGCAGTAGTACTGTAGTTCAAGGAAGAATCAAATATTTTCTATAAAGTCCAAAAATGGCCTAAGAATTTGCTCTCGGTCTAATGTGATAGGTTTAGGAATTTAATGTAAAGAACAACCTCTCTAAAGAGCAACTTGGCTATCCCGTTTACATCTAAAGTTTTCCTACAGGGGATAAACTATGCCATCTTAGAGAATCTATCCATAAGAAACAAACACAAAATTTACCCCTTTTTAAATTTGAGGTAATTTCAAAATAAAATTCATAGATAAATCCTATCATATATTATCAGAAATAGGTAAAGGCATGCTCAAATTTGAATTTAGTGATCCCTTAGTAGTTTGGCACACATAATACCTTTTCACAAATTTGGAAACATCTCTGCATATATAAGGCCAATAATAATGTTCCTCTTATATAATTAAAGTCTTATCTTGCCCCAGATGTCCAATAAGGCCTTCTCCATGCAAATCTCGAATCACCTTTTCCCTTAACAAGGTCTTAGGAATGCAAAATTAATTACCTGACAAGAGAAACCCATAATTGTAACATCCCATTCCCATATTAAGAGTTAGAACCCAAAATTACGGTACATGTGAGATCAATGAGAGATTAAGAAAAAAAATGCATTTTCATACACATGCATATTGTTAGTATACAAGCATGTGAAGCTGAATTTTTGCACACATTAAAATGACTGTGCATGCGTTCATTGACAATTGCCGGGTTTAATTGCCTTATATATGTGAAATGTGATTTTTTATTGAGAATTGTGGTTTGTGTGTATTGACAATTTAATTAGCGAGTGTAATTGTTAATTTTAAATTTTGGTAAATTTTAGGAATAATTTTTGAAAAGGTTGAATATTATTATACTGGAAAAAATGCCACTTGACGAGTAAATTGTTGAATGGAAAATAGAAATAAGAAATAAAATGATATTGGATAATTGTGAAAATGATTTTTGAAAATTTAAAGATGACTTTAAAATTTGTGAGAAGAGGTTATTAGAAAATTTTGGTGATAATTGTAATGGAAAGATGGGAGTAAATGGAACTAGTTCAATAAGAACTAGTTAGTTGGGAAATTAGCTAAGGTTTTAAGAAGTGGACAAGTGTCCAAGTCTAAAGTTAAGTTTTCTTAACTTTAAAATATAAGTTATTGTTCTTGTCTTCATCTTCCTTTGTAGATTCTTCTTCAAAGTTACCTCCTTTACACAAAGTTTTTCATAATGTAACAGTCCAGACCACCCGCTCACAGATATTGTTCGCTTTTGCGTGTATACCTCTTTTGAACTCTACTCCCACTCACAGTTTTGTTCTTCCCAACATGTTTGCGAGGGAGAGGTTGCCACATCCTTATAAGGCATGCTTCATTCGCCTTTCCGATCGATATGGGATAACGAGTATCCACCCCTCTTGGGGCCTAGTGTTCTTGCTGACATACCATCCGGGTACTGGCTATGATACCAAATGTAACAACCCAGACCACCCACCCGTAGATATTATCCACTTTGCATGTAGGCCTCTTTCGGACTCTACTCCCGCTCACAGTTTTGTTCCTCTTTAAGCCCACCTGGCTTACCACAGGAAAACGCATCTATGGGGGAGAGGTTGTCACAACCTTATAACACATGCTTCGTTTGCCTCTCCGATTGATATGGGATAACGAGTATCCACGTATAAGGCTATGGTAACCTCTCCCTTGTAGATGCGTTTTCCCGTGGTAAGCCGGGCGGGCTTGGGCGAGCTCCCCGACTTGGTCTATTGCCAAGCCTAAATATGATGTTGAATATGCTACATCATGGAAGTCCATGTGTAACTCCTTAAACATCACATAACTCCTTAAGCATCATATACTTAAACTCCTTCAATAAAGTTTAAACAATTTACGGCACCTAATGAAGTTGTGCATCCAAAACAACTCTGGGCTCATAATTCTTCATTTACAAGTAAAGCATATATTTTTGTTCACCCTTCTCCAACTTTTACACATCCTTCCATCCATCATACTGGCTAGTAACATCAAATTCCCAAGGCCTTCATAATAACAAGTGACAAGCATCCATATCCACAACATCAAAAGTAAACTTTATCGTGATATTGACCAATAAAAATGGATAACTTACAACACTCAGTCGCCTAAAGCTTGTTTATCAGTTTAATATACTTAATTGTATAAGGATTTGGGTGCTTCTTAGTCTACAATCTTAGTTGTTTTACTATAAGCTTTACTAATGATATTCTATCAGATCCCACTATCAATAATCATATCAAATAATCGATTTATAATGGTATAGTGTGTCCAAAACAATTGGTGCCACTGGGTTTTATCTTATTATTTTAAAGCCAATAATAACTTTTGAATTATATAATTATCCCGCTCCTCATTTTATTCCTCCTAGTTATCATCCTCTTCATCATCATCATCAGGTCCATAAATAATGACATCATCATATTCCTCTTGCTTTATAATATTCACTTTTCATTGGAGACGTTGAATTAATAAATGTCTTGATTCTCTTGTTATATCCCCTGCTTATGGATCTAGTTATAGGTAAATTGATGATAAAATATTATTGCAATTTTTAAAAAGAATGTTGTTTTGGTGTTGTCCTCCCTTAGGAACCTATTTTGAATAACCTAAAAAATGGGCTCATTTTAGAAGAGAGAGAACCTAATGATCTTAAGAATACACTCCGAATTGTTTTGGAAAAGTAATCTTATTTATTCCACTTTCAACTTTACAATTTATGGAGTTTTTTTTTTCCTAAACCTCCTTTGAAAAATAAGGACATAAAGTAAGTACCACTTTCCTATAACTTAAAACTAAACATACAAAAAGAAACAAACTGTGCCATGTAATTGATACAACTTCCATATAAAACGATCTACTTATCCTATGTTTTATCAACTATAAGACTCTCATTCCTACCATGTAATTGATACACCCTCCATATAAAACAATCTACTCCTACACCATTATTAATAACACCTCCTCCTCCATCAAAGTGGTGTTTGTCCTCAAGCATAAAAAATGGAAAACGAGCTTGGGCATTACTACATCCTCCTAAGATGCTTCTATAGGAGATAAATCATATTGATGGACTAAAAATTATGGTTAGTTTGGAAAGATCCAAAATTCTAAGATAGCTTGGTTTATTAAGTGTAATTTATTGTGGATAAAGAAGGAAGGGAAGGTTTGATGGGTATGGATGTCCTATGGAAAATTTTAAGATAAGATACATGGAAACATGATTTAATTTAGAATAAGGAGGCAAATATAATTTATAAGCAACATAACCAATTTCACCAATGATGTGGAAAGGCCTATAAAAATGAGGGGAAAGTTTGGAGTACCTTTGAGTAGTAAGAATGAGGTATCGTAAGGTTGAAACCTTAAAAGAACTAAATCCCCAAGTTAGTAATGGATAGGTCAATGTTAAACATCATAAATGGTTTTCATGGAATTTTGAGCTTGATGAAGTCACTTTAAAAGGTCCTGTAAGACTTCATATGCTTTAAATTCTTAATCCACAACCTTAAATCTAACCTTATTAGAATAATAAGAGAGTAGTGATGGAAGAGGTCTTCAGTAATCCATTTACCAAGGCTTCAATACATTTCAAAATCATGAAATTTTTTATTAAAGCTCGTGCTATCCAAGAACAATTAACAGATCTAGATTTTTGAATTATTATAGATTATTTGAAGGTAGCAGTTTTGAGTAAAAAGTGCTAACTAGAATTATAACTCACTGTCTAATATAAAATTGTTATAGCTTATGCCTATGGATCTTGTTAGGCTCCATTTTTAGAGCCCAACATTCTCTCTGATACCAAACAATATTGGGCCCAGGTCCCATTCCCTACTCCTAGGCGACTGTTCGAGGCCGTCAGGTAAGGATCACGCGAGGGTAGGGTAGAAAGGATTCAAATTCAAAGGATTGGCAGTGTATAAAGTGGCAGGTTCACAGCGGTAACAAAATGTTCACCGCGGCTAACGGCTCACAGGAGAAGTTCGCTGCGGCCAACCTCTGGCTTCGTCAAGACAAATTCCCAAGATCTAAAACTCGGCCTCCCAACATTCAAACATTCTAAACAAACATATACATTTAATTCTAACCATCCAAAC
>JAOQMP010000208.1:26786489-26797080 GCA_027563575.1 Erythroxylum pedicellare | reverse complement strand
TTATTATGATTTTTGGAGATCTAGTTGATATAAAATTATATATTAAATAATACAATATATTGAGAGACTATTTTGTAATTTTAAAAAAATTAGAGACTACTTCATAAACTTAAAAAATTATCCAAAGTAGTACCCGGTATTGATCTATAACGATACAGTATCATTTCAGAACCAAATTCGATAGCGATATCGGTACAGTATTCATAACATTATTTTTAAATGTTAGGTTCTTTAATATATGATTGCTGAATGAATATAATAGAATATAAATGTAAATTGTATTTTACTATGTAGTTTAATTCTTTGTTTATAGTTTATCTCAAAACTAATTTTGAAATTGATTCATCATAACTACTATAACCACACACTTATCTAACATCTAACAATATTCAAATGAACTGGTTGAGAAAATTTTACAAGTAGTAAATAGAGTGGCAAGTCAAGAGTTTTAATTATGTTTATTTATAATAGGGTTTATACCTTTTGGGTAATTTAATTGGATTATAATTCTAATTTAAATTAAACTTTAATTAAAATTATAATTACTTTGTCTTAAATATCAATTGATCCTAAATAAGATCCAATATCCAATATCTAATACTGATTATTTTTATTAAGTATCTTATATTTGATTTTAAAATTTCTCAAACTTTATAATAAAGTTCAACTTGATTAAGTTAATTTTTTTCTCTTATCAACTATTCTTTGTGTGTGACCATTAGATTTATAAATATATTAGTAATTGATAAAAATTATAACAATAAATTATATTTAGGTATGGCCTTTAATTTATCTTTAGTTTTTTAAATTAAATAACTTATATCCATAGATCAAGATTAACATCTAACAACACATTATACCCACACAAATATTAGGAATGTTAAAGTGGTTTAACTAAATTTTCCATTTATGAATTTTTTGTATAATTAATCCTTCAATATATAATAATCCGATTAGACATAAAGTACGAAATTAAAATCTTTTTTATTTGAGTTCAGTCATATCAGCTCTCCATCATTCTACTAATGACATCTTAAAACTATTTTTAAAATTTAATTCCGTCTTAGCCAATGATCTCTCAAATTAATACTAATTAAGAACAACATACATTCTCTTTAATAACTTTAGGGTTGGATCCTATATTAATTACTGATCTACATCCATATAGTCCATGCTATATCCAATTATTACTAATTAAAGTATCCTTGACTATAATAGGTCATAAGTAGCATGAAAAGATAAGAATTCCTATATAAGATACTTTAGAGATTTGAAGTAAAAGGATCGTTTATACAGTCACCACGATGAGAATTTTCATAGTTATAGAAGTAATGTTCCAAATAAAATTCTTATGTTTAATTTGTTCATTGAACTCTTTATCTAATAAGCACCAACATGTTTGCTTCAATATCTACATACTTTAGTTTATGAGATCAACTACTTCATTCATAAGGATGAAAACATAATGTGTGCTTGTCTTTTATGCTCTATTAGTGTTTTGTCTTAATAGAACAATGATCAGAAACAATTTAAGAATAATACACAAATGAAATATGATCTCACTATAATTTTATTTACAATATAAATTTATCCCATAGACTTCATCTTATATATCAATTAATTAAAAAAAGATGCATAAGATGATAATACATTTAACTAATTATGTCATGAAAAACTAAAACCAAGTGATTTGTTGTAGGGCATAAACCAATAATCTCCCATTTACATTAAGCCAATTATTTAAGTATCTTATACCACATTACCATATGACGATCATACTACCATTGGGACAATGGTTTAGTGAGAGAATTCTACAAAATTTTCGATTATGAGTGCTTACTTAAATCTTACATCTTTCATCTCAATTATTATCATAATTAAAAGAAACTACATAAACACACACCTGGATCTTTGGTAAAACTTTAGCTCTTTTTACATTCCTAATGGATCTCACATTCTATAGTACATTATTATTTCAACAATTTAAGGAATTTTATTGATTTTATGAAGAACTTTTTAATCCAAATAATCATTTCCACTAAATGAAAAATATATTATGACTTGATTGAAAATATATGCTACATTGGAACCTTTACAACTAAAGATGATACTATTTTAAGTAAAATATATCTTAACTAGGACTTGCTTCTGTTATATTAAAGTTAATAATTGTTGAAACAAGGGAGGTATGAATCGATATTTTAATGATAATAAAAAATAAGTATGAATAACAAGTTTGTTTTCTTGATGAGAAGTTATATAAGAAGAAGATGTGATTATGCATAACTCAAAAAGATACTTCATGAAGATGATACAAAAATATTGAAGCTTGCAATGTTCAAAGTGAAGGTTAAGTTAAGAATAAAAAAAGATCAACGCATATCAAGGTCATTCTATATTTTGTAATGTTAATTAGAATCTTATTTTTTTCAATTTAAGAATCTTAGAAGCTCATTATGCATACATTTCATCTTACTGTATAGCATGATTTTTTTCATTCATCAAGAGATTTAAAGCCTTTATTTCTAAGTATAATTGATATAGACATATTGATTGAGTATTTGAATGTTAAGATCATATTTTTAAGGGATTGATCAACTAATATAGATTAATGGTAGACCAATATAAGTTAAATATTGAATGAAGGTGTTTATTGATATATTATTTAACCAATATAGTGATGAGATTGATCATTGTTCCTCTAGGGGACACATTGATCAATCAATATGCCATAGTGATCAACCAATGCATACTGCAACTAGTGAATATTGTGCATTGAATGCACATTGGTCATCCAATATGACCTAATAGTTAATCAATGTGCTAAAATTAATTGTTATAACAACTATTATTTAGATCCAACAGCTAGTAGGGGTCCCAAAATCCTATAAGTACATATTTTCTTATTAGTTCTTTTATTAAAAAGCATTTAAACATATGTCTAAGTGTTTATCAAGCATTTAAGCATTCATTTTCTTATATTAGAATGAGTGAGCTTCTTTGGTATTATCAAAGTGATAAAGTGAGATATTTTGAGTTTTAAGCCTATGTTCGGGTGTTATATATTATAGTTAGGTGTTACATAGACTATGCAACGAACTCCAAGTTCGCTTACAAAATGTGCCAAAGTCTAAATATGATAGTTGAACTCCTACAATTCAACCCAACCTTCCCAAACTCCTCATTTTTAAGGTGTTTCTCACAAAGGCAAAGTAAACCCATGAAATTCACTAACTCAACACAATAGAATGGATAACAATAAGAAGAGAAAGATGCACACAGCCTTACAACAAAATTCCCAACCTTTATATTACTCACAATTGATACAAATGATACAAAGCTCCAACTCCCTAATGAATGAAGCCTTGCTCAAATGAGCTATTTATATGCTTTAGGAAACTTGTTGAGCAAGAATACAAGAAAGTGGTCTTAAGGCCACTAAGCCACTAATTTAGTTGGTGGTTAACATCCCCAACCACTTTAGGCACTACTTTAGTGGGTAGTTTATATATCTAACCACTATCCCACTTCTAAGTCAAGGCAACATGTGTAAAATGCTTACAAAACACCTCATCCATGTTTTTGTCCACATTATCCCACTTTCTTGATGATATATCCTACTAACTCTGTCACATCACCCATGATCTTATCCAAAGGTAAAGGTTAGCTAAGTTCTGATCCAATTCACACGTGGTCCAACCAATTCGCACCCATGGTCTAGTCTGTTCATCCATGGTCCATCATTTGAGCACCATTTCTTCCTTAGTCCCACTAAAGACATCTTAGGCAAGTCCAACTCGCCTTAGCCACCAAGCCAATCAATGTCCCACGATCATCGCTACTTAAACCATGCTTGATCTTTACTTGGTTAAGTTGCCTTGGTTCCTTTGACATGCCTAATCCATGCTAAACATCGGCCAAGGCTCACTAATGCTAGCAAAAAGGATCCTGCAATGTTAAGGGGCTAACACTAGGGGTGTTATAAATGGCATTAATGTTCCTCTTTACCTTAGAGGAAGATTGTATAAGGGTTCCTCTTTTCCAAGAAAATATTGTATTAAGGTTATTCTTTGCTTTGAAAGAGAGTTATAGTGGAATTCTAAAAAGAGTCTTGGGGGTGAGCATAGGTAAAGGTTATTTACCAAATTATTATAAACCAGTTTGTGTTTTTCTCCTCTTACCTTTTACATTATTGCTTAAGTATGTTATTAAATTTTATTATTTAGTATATTTATAACATAATTTATGCTCATTTATACTAAGTTTGTAAATAAGTCATTAAAAATTTCAACATCCAATTCGCTCACTCTCTTAGGTGTCTTTAGAGGCCAACAAATGGTATTAAAACAAGTTTATTAGGCTAGTATCTCAAATGAAATCCTATAGTAAAGATTATACTGACATATTTAGGAGCATCATTATCATCATTTAACCAAGAGGGACAAACATTAATAGTGCCCCTTTATTTGATGGAAATAATTATATCTGTTAAAAAATAAGGATGAAAAAAGTTTTCAAATGGAGAAAATGTTGACTTGTGAAAATTGTCTCAAAGTGATCCATTCATTTCATACTAATTTCTATGAATAGCAGGGCTAATAATATCTTATTTTATGCATTAGGAATAAATAAATTTAATAGGGTCTCTATGTGTGAAATGGCTTATGAAATTTGGCATACTTTAAGAATTATGCATAAGGGAACAATTCAAGTAAAGGAGAGAAAAGTTTGCACATTATTTCCCCAATATGAGTTATTTTACATGAAGCATAATGAAAGCACATATAGCATGTACACTAGATTATTAATATTATTAAAGCTCTCAAGGTTCTTGGAAAGACCTATACTGACATTAAAATTTTAAAAAAGTTACTTAGGTCACTTCTAAAGTTAGGGAAAGCTAAAGTGATAATCATATAAGAAGTCAAGGATCAGATAACACTACTATTGGAGAAGCTTATTAGATCTCTCTTTATATACAAAATAAGGCCCTAAGAGATGCGAGAAAAAATAACGGTTGAAAAAAAGGACTTAGCATTCGAAGACTCAAAGGAAGAATTGAGTAAAGAGGAAGAGACATCAATTTGTGAAAGAAGCAAGGAAGATATTGCCCTAATTACTAAAAAAATCAAGAAATTCTTTTTAAAAAAGAACTCCTAAAAAGAATGAACTTTAAAGGTGGTAAATATAATTAAATAATATTATTTATTTTGTATGTACGAAACTTATACATGTGAGGTCTCAATGCCCTTTCCTCAAATAAAATGACAAATATAAGAGAAATGAGAAGAAGGAGAAGAGGGATAAAAGGAAAAAAAAAAAAGGCACTTAAAACCTCCACTTATGATGACATAAATGGTTCTAGGAGTGAGCATCCAAAAGGAGATATGGATGATAGGTACTTTATAGCTAAAGATGATGATAACGTATTCTTCAACTCTAAATTTTATGATAGTGATAGTGATATTGAATTGTCATATGATGAACTAGTTAAGAGCTTTGAAATTATAAGCATCAAAAGGAAGACGCTATCTTCTAAACTCAAAGAGGCACAAAAGAATCTAGATACATATATGAGTAAAAATTAAAAAAAATATCGAATTGCTTAGCATCAAAGCATTTAAGAGTGTAGCCATTTTTGATAGTCAAAACCTAAATACCTTAAAGCATGAGAATGAAGCATTGAAAAATGAGATCAATGTCCTTAAAGACTCATCGTCCAAATTTATAAAAGGAAGTGAGAAACTTGAATGCATGTTAAGAGCTCAAAGAGTTTAAATAATAGGTATGAAATTTCATATAATTATAGGAGTGTATCTAATACCAAACATACATTTATTAAGGGAAAGCATTTGCATAGTTAAGAACCATTGCCTAAAGTGATAAATAAGTATGGAGCATATATATTTAAGCATACGCATAAATCATATACATATGCCCCATCCTTTAGAACCTCATGCTTTCATATATGGCTCACAATCTAGGCCTAAATCTCAACACCTTAAGGAAAGAATATGCACAATTTCTATACAAAGACATATGATAGCTTGCAATCTTACTCATACTCCTTTAGGCCTATTACTAAGCATAATATAATGACACATTTTTATACTCCTTATAAAAATCAATCACAGAAACATGTCTTATATTATATACAATCATAATACTCTCTTTACTACCCAAAGAAAATTTAATTTATTTAATATCCTAATGGGGGACCCCAACATTCATATATATAGAAAAGAATAAGGAACGCATTCGTATACCAAAATCATAAGGTTCATTATCATAACACCAACCTATATGATTCATATAACATGACATGTCACTTTTTTTATAAATATGGGCACATTGACAAATTTTGTTTCACAAAATAAAGCTTAATGAGTAAACCTTCAAGGAAGTGAGTTGGAAGAAAAAGGAGACTAACAAATAAAGACCCAAGATCGCTTGGATATCTAAAACACATTAATTTTTTTTATTTTGTAGGTATCTAATAGAAAAGTGGAATAAATGGTACATAGTTAGTGGATGTTAAAGGCATATGACTAGTGATGCATCCTAATTTTCAACTCTTAGAAATAAAGATGGAGGATTTGTCACATTTGAAGATAATGTTGAGGGTGCGGTAATTAGAATAGGAAAAGTTGGTGAGGAATTTTACCCTATTATTAATAATGTGCTTTTAGTTAATGGATTTAAGTATAAATGTCAAGTATGAGCCAACTATATGATGAGAACTATAAGTTATGATTTGAGGGAAGATCATGCATATTGATAATAGCATTTTTTTAAAAAAAAGAGAGAAGGGATATAGGTATATGCAATTTAACTTGATGATTTCTCTAACCAAAATATGAAGTTTTTAATGTTTATTAATGAAGATGCATTTATTTGGGATATGATGATTGGACATGCAAACATGGAACTTATCTCTAATCTCAACTCTAAACAACTTGATAATAAACTTCCAAGGGTCAAATTTGAGAAAGATAAGCTTTATGAAGCTTGTTAAATAGGAAAAAAAATTAAAGAGCTTATTTAAGAGCAAAAATTTGGTAACTTTTACTATACTTTTGTAATTATTTCATATGAATTTATTTGTCCTAACTAGATTTGCTAGTCGAAGTGGCAAATTTTTATGCTTTTATCATAGTTGATGACTTTAACATATTTTCATGACTCTTATTTTTAGTTAATAAAGATAAATGTTTTGGGGAATTTTTCAAATTTATAAAGAGAATTTGAAATGAAAAAGAGCTCTCTATTGGATCTAATAGGAGTGACTATGGTAAGGAGCTTAAGAGTGAAAGGTTTGAAGCCTTTTATGAAGATAATGGTATTTTTCATAAGCTTTCTACTCCAAAGAACCTCCACAAAATGGAGTTGTTGAGAGGAAATATAGGACATTTCAAGAAATGACTAGAATCATGATGAATGAGTATGATATTCCTAAAGTATTTTTTGGATAAAATCTATGGCCATCATATGTGACATTTCTAATAAAGTGTACCTAAGACTAATTTTGGATAAAACTCCTTATAAGCTTTGACAAGGAGAGAAACCAAAATTAGTTACTTCAAATTTTTCGGTTTTAAGTGTTATATTTTGAATAGTAAAGATCATTTAGAAAAGTCTGATTCCAAAGCAGATGAAGGAATTTTTCTTGGTTATTCCCTAATTATTAAAGCATATGGAATGTTTAATAAGAAGAGTCGTGTTACTTAAGAGTTTATAGATATTGTCTTTAATGAATCTAAACCTCTTATATCCATTGATGTAGGCTTATCAAAGGAATTAGAGAAATTAACCCTTAAAGAAAGCAAAATTAATCACCATCACACCTTACATGAACACATTATAGAACTAAGTAAGGAAGATAAGAAGGATGAGGAGCATCTAAAAGATTAAAATTTTAAAAAGAAGCATCTTAGGGATCAAATTATAGGTGATATTCAATAAATAGTAATCATTAGATCTCATCTTAGAGATTTATCTGATCTTGCTTTCATTTCTCATATTAAACTTAATACTATATAAGAAACTCAAATTGATAAAAAGTAGGTTCTTACTATGCATGATGAGTTAATAGATTTAAGAAAAGTAAGACATTGACTTTAGTACCTAAACCCAAAGAACACTAAATCATAAGTACCAAATGCATTTTAAAAAATAAATTAAATGAATTGCATACCATTGTGAGAAATAAAGCTATACTAATGGTAAAAAGGTACAATCAAGAGGATGGTATAAACTTCAAGGAAACTTTTACACTGATAGCTAGGTTAGAAACTATTAGGTTATTACTTGCATTTTGATCTTACATAGACTTCGAATTGTTTCAAATGGATGATAAAAGGGCTTTTAAAATGGTTTCATTCAAGAAGTTTATGTAAACCAAATTCCTGGTTTTAAAGATCATGATGCATCTAACCATGTTTTCAAACTCTTTAAGGCTTTATAATATTTGAAGCAAGCCCCTAAAACTTGGTATGATAAGTTAAGTATATTTCTTTTGAAAAATGGGTTCACTAAAGGTAAGGTTGATACAACCCTTTTTATCAAAAAGCAAAGCAATGAAAGCATATGTAAATAATTTTTTAACTATATAAGTAGGAAATTTGAGATAAGCATAATGGAATAGCTTAACTTTAATCTAGTGCATAAGCATTTGAGTAGCTCTTTAGTGTACTTTGATTTATTAATAAAGATACCTTCCTATCTAATCCTAAGGAGTCCCACATTTTAATCATTAAGTTCATTCTTAAATATTTATGTGGTACCATTTTGTTAGGAATTTGGTATCCTAAACATACTTTTTTTACTTGATTATTTATTTAAATATTGATTATGCTGGTACTCTTTTGGATAAAAAAGAGTATATATGTTACTTATCAATTCCTAGGAAATACATTAGTCTGATAGTTTAGTAAAAGTTAAAATTCAGCTACCTTATTAACTATGGAAGCCAAATACATGGCAACTAGTAATTCGTGTACTAATTAAGTATGATGATAATAGTGCCATTTGCCTCATTAAAATTCAACAGTTTACAACTAAGCACATAGAAATTAAACATCACTTCATTAGAGATCATCTGATAAATGGAGATATTTATTTGGAATTTAAAAAAAAGATATATCAATCATTTGTTATTTTCATTAAACCTACAAGTAGGACATATTTTGCGTAATTAAAAGAGAATTGAGCATACATAACAGAAATTGTTAGTATCAAAGTCTCTTTTAATGCTTATAATTGACCATAAGTGGCATTTCTATGTTTTTAAGCTATAATGTTTCAATTTGAGTTTTTAAGTTTGTTTCTTAAGTCAATCATGTCAACCAATATCTTAGTTTGGTCGACTAATATGCTAAAACATCATTAATTTCCCACATCCAGTTTACTGATAGTTTAGTCGCTCCTTTGGTCAACCACTTACTTACATTAGTCTACCAATATCTTCAAGAGGTCGACCAATATCCCTATATCTAAGAAATTTTTTCTCTCCAATGAGTTTGTTAAGAGTTTAGTTGTATATAATGATTGACCAATACCTTTATGTGGTCGACTAATAACCTATTCTTTAAATTAAAAGTATTTAGGTGTTTTTTACACACATTTCTAATTGTTTATCAAGCACTCGAGCATTTATTATCTCATATTTAAGTGAGTGAGCCTCTTTGTAATTATTAAAGTGATAAAGTGAGATATTTTGAGTTGTAAGGCTTTGCGGGGTGTTATATATTATACGTAGGGAGTGTTCCGAGTGGTATTGAGGTTCCTCTTTATCGGAGAGGAATATTGTATAAAGGTTCCTCCTTGCTAAGAAAAGATTGTATTAAAGCTATTTGTTTTCACCATATAAGAAAAGTTATAGTGGAATTCCAAGAAGAATTTTGGGAATGGACATACCAAATATTATTTATGGAACCACTATAAATCAGTTTATGTTTTTCTTTCATTATATAAAATATTATTTCTTAAATATATTGTTGAATTATATGATATTATATATTCATGTTTATTAATTTATGCTCATTTAAACTAAGTAATATGTTACTTAGTTTAGATAAGCACTTACTTAGTTTAAAGACCAACTACGCCCAATGATCTTAAACTCAAATATCAACTTAGACATAGAATAATCGAAATCTTTAATACTTTATAAGTATCAAGTATCTCAAATATCAAACATCTTTAATACATTATCTATATATTTGGACTATAACAGGTAAACAACTTCTATAATTATCTTTATCTAATTCTCAAAATTAAGTTGTTATTTTTTCATATTCAATAATAGTTATTCTTAGACTAACATATCTTTAATTATTAAAATATGAATTATTCTTCTTTAAAAGTAGTATGTCATTATATATTCCCATTGGAAAAGACAACTATACTTTCACTAATCTTTGTATAGAAATGATAATCCACAATCATCTTCAAAATAAACTCTTTAAATTCATCATGATAGTTAATATTTCATCATTTTGTAACTTTTCAACTATACATGAAATGTTTCAATAAAGGTATTAATTCTACTCGAATGAACTATCATGATATTTGAAACTTCTCAAATGCCATT
>JAOQMP010000208.1:26742671-26758280 GCA_027563575.1 Erythroxylum pedicellare | reverse complement strand
ATTGTATGAAGCTCTTTCAAAAAAGCTCTTTTTTTAAATGACAGTCAAACAGTCAACTGACTTCTTAGAAAAGCTCTACTGATATAGGCCCATCCAAACAGGCACTTAGCTAGCTTAGCTTTAGTGAACCACAGTCTGTAGCTTAAGGTTTCAGCAAGGTATCTAAAGACATTCTTTAGTCCTTACCAGTGCTCAAAACCTAGATTAGACATGAACTTGCTTAGAATGCTAATAGCATATACAAAATCAGGTCTGGTACATAGCATTATATACATAATGCTAACAACATCAACATCATGGGGGTAATTTATCATATCTTTCTTCTCTTCTTCAGTTTGGGGCTCTCACTAGCAACCATCTTAACTTCAAAAAATTAAAGTAGTTATTGATGAAATAAAATTTAATTTAATTTTAGTAATTAATAATTTATTCAAAATGGTCTCTCGTTTCTTTTGATGCGTCCAACAAAGAAAAGAATACATTAGAACTATAAATCTCGTGAAGATATTATTATCATAATTTAGTTCAATTAATTGTTCATGCATTACTCACATGAAGGAAAGAAAATCAGTAAATTCCATCAGTAATAAAAAATCCAATCGCAAATTGGATGTTCATCGTCGCTCATGGGTGCTCGAAACTGAAAGTAAAGAGGACTCGTGTCCGTTATATTTGGTCGCGAGAATTAGATCCACATTAACGCCGAGTGTCAAGCTAGAAATGCTTGCTCCCTTCTTGTCCAGCCACGTCCCTTCTCGAAAGGCTACGTGTCTTGACGTGAAATCCGGTTCTCTTGAATCGCTCAATTTTGCTGACCACTAGCCTATTAAATGAACTTCACCATCGTGACCTTTTTATTTAAGGTATCCATTTTCAGAGCACCAAACATGATTCGGGCAATCAGATCACTTCATCAAAGAGCATCAAGGGTCAGCTTCAGGCAGGTTACAACAGTGTCCAACAAACCAGAGGGTCAGCAGACAATGGACAAAGCCCAAAAATCCCAGAACCCAGCTGAGAAGCAAGGGTTAATCTGCAACTGGTCTTGTTTTAATTTCCTGCTGTATTGTTTATGTTTGAGATTAAAAGCTGTTTCTCGATGCATGTTAATTAGGGATGTGATGTCTCATTCATTTGGAGAGGGGTATGCCACGAGGTCTGACGAAGAAGGATTTGGTGGGATTTATGGAGGAAACCAATCAGTTCCTAAAGTTGATATTGACAAGGAAATCCATGAAAATCACCCTGGTAATTGGTTCAATCTCTTACACTTTACCTTGTATAAAAGTTCATCAATGGAAGTAATTTTACTAACATGTGTATTATTTTATTTACGTGTTTGTCTCTAAAGCTTATGACAAGAGTCAGGGAAGTGATGTGAAGGAGAAGGAGAAGGGGCGCTGCCAGACAAACGCAGGCTGTTAGTTGCGGACTTGTTCATGTGTTGCAGAGCTGATGATTTTGTTTTCATCTTTTCCTCTTTTCTAAAATCCACCCTTTTGTTTGGTGGTCACTGGTGTGTCCTGCCTTTGTGTCGATGCTCCTGCAAAATGTTGGCATGGATAGCAAATTTCCATTTACCAATTTATTACACAATTTTTAATTATTATTTTTAACAGTCTAATAAGAAAATATTTTTTTTAAAATTAACTCTTCGCTAATAAACTTTGCTAATCGTGTGGGCTTTATCTGGGAAAACACATAGAGTTGAAAACTTTACAAAGCTTAGCGGAAGCGGACTTTAAACAGCGCATACCTTTTCTTGGATATTGGTATGAATTTTTGTTGCTAATTCACATAAACTGCGGCTGTACAAAGTGGCGGAAAAGGAGGGCAATTTTTTATTACGTACGGACTACGGAACAACTTATATATTTTTTTAACAAAATTAAAATTATTTAATTTCTAATATTAATATAATTATAAATAATAATTTAGATATTAAATAAAATATTAGTTATTTAATAAATCAATTAAGCATATAATTTTAAAAATTTTATATATTATTTATTAATCTCAATTATAAAATTTTTGTTAATAAACCAATATCTATTTGTCAGCTTTGATAAAACAAAATAAATTTTACGAACTAATTAAATAAGTATATATTTTATTTATAAACTAGTATTTGTTATTAAAACTAATTTTATTTGAGGATTCAAAAATTTTAAAATAATTATCAAAGTTTGGAAAATAAAAAATTTAGAAAGTAATTATAAAATTAATATTATTAAATAATTAGATAATATGTTCTTTAATGAATGGAAAATAATATTATGAAGAAATTTAGTTGTCATAGTTTATAAAAATTTGGAGAAACTAAAATTTTAATTAAAAATATTTTGTCATGGTAAAAACAAATAAACCTACACTCATGATGTTAAACCTTTTGCCAGGAACCATTACCATAAAATGTAATGCGTAGTTTATTCAAGTGGATTTTCCAATATTTAAATATTAAATATTTGGTTTTTTGTGCATTCCTATAAAATGTAGTGCATAATTTATTGAACAAAAAATTTTAAATATTTGAAAATTAGATATTTGATTTTTGTGGTAATAGCGTTTTGAATTTCTAAATAAACAATAAAATTAAGTGTATAACTAATTGAAAATTAAATATTGATTTTTGTGCAATTTTGAATTCTAAACAAACATTAATTATGTTTATAACTAAAATCTAACTAATAACTCATTAAATAATTTATTATTTTTATATTTTATATTAAGATATTTAACTTAAAATGTAATAGTTGCTCATTTTAAGATTTCTAATAAAAAATCAATTAATCAAACGCTTAAAAGTTTAGAATATGTTGAAAAATATCAATACCCTATATATTCTCATGATTTAAAAATTTTGTGAAATCTCGTATTTTTAATACAATCTCAAACACCTCAATGAGGAAACTTTTTTTTAAGTTAAAAATTTTTATTGATTAATAATCTCTATAACTTGTCGACATACTAAACCTTACATCAAATTGGGAGTAAGTACAAATACTTGAATCATAATTTTGGAATAAACCAAGACATTTTTTTAAAGTCATAAACCATTTTATTCTTGCATTATCTTATCTTTATGGCATCTTGAACTCAGTAAGTCCCTTCCATGTATTACTGCTCTATCTCACCAGCTTTTCGAGAAAGCTATCCAGTTTTGTTCTCTTTTATCCTTCTCTGTTTTTAACTTACTTGTTATGCCTCCTTCAGTGTGGACCTCCACTGTTATCTTAGTTTAGACGCTCGCAATGTACCGTCTTTTTTGCTATGCCTGTTGTAACTTGGATTTGTTTAAAGTTGGTAGTTATACTTTCCCTTTTCCGGGACATTATGATTAGATATGCACATCTTGGCAATTATACTCGAAGATTCATTTATTTCTTTATCTCCATATAGCACACACTCTCATGCTCAATGCTAGCAGAAGCTAGCATTGGATGCCTATACCACTATGTTTTCCAAATCCTCCTCATTGTTGTAATATTTACAAAGGTTTTGTATTTTCAACCATAGTTCCTTTGAGTAACTGCATTGAAATAATATATGGTTCGTAGTTTCATTCTTACCGTTGCAGTTGGAGCTCGTGAGTATAGAGCCCTTGATTATGTCAAATATACTTAACCTATTTCTTATGACAAGCCATATAATGAAAGCAGTCCTTGGAGAATCATGTTTGAACCATACAAAGTTGCTCTATTACATTTTAAAAGATGACTCTCTAAAAACTTAATAACAAGTTTTATTGTTAAACTGACGTGAAGTTTATCTGATCCAGCTTATCCTTGGGTGAAACACTTCAGTAATAAATGAAGAGGCCCTTTTTCACTCCAACTGTCAAACTATAGCCATGTTTTCTTTTTATTGTCTATCATGTATTTGATCTCCCACAAAAGTGTGTTCCCTCAATTGAGCATGTGGTATATGGTCCACGATGTGTCTAATTTTGCTTTTTAGTCCTATAAACTTTGGTTCTCCAAGCAATGTGAATGTACCCATCATACCTAAAGGTTCTCTTTATCTATAAGTAATCTCAAATTTCTTTTAGCTAGTATACGTTGTTGGTGATTTGCATTGGTCGAATTCCCAAACCTCTAATTTAATCATCCTTAACCTTGGAATTTGATTTTTTATGAGCATCTCTTGTCAAGGGAAAATTCCTCAACATTCTTTCTATGTTTTCAACAAGTTTCCATGTAGGATATCCAATAAACATAGAGATTATTCAATAGGAATTTGATTAACTAAAGTCTTCCAATTATTCACTATGAATTTGATTAACTATAGTCTTCCAACATATGACAGGCTTTTGTTGCACTAGACTTATTCTTCTCTCAATCATCTCATACAAAGCTTAGCAATCCTTATAGATTAGTCTATTTTTACTAATGACTCCCAAACAAGTGAAAGAGGGATTTTTGATCCTTAAACCTAGGGGAATTAGGATCCGCAGAGACCATTATGTAGCTTTTTTCTTAATTGACTATAGTGCTTAATAGCTTGCTAAAAGAATTAATAAGATTCATTAGTACCTAAATCCGGCAAGCATCAACTCTAGAAACATCAATAAGTCATTTGCAAATGAAATATTCAATATTTTCAATATGTTGCATTTGTTATGAAAATTGAAGGAGGGATTCGTTCTAATATTGTACTTAAGTCAGTCTTCTCAAAATTTCCATGCAAATTGAGAATAGATGGGAGGATAAATTATCACCTTGCTTGACCTGTTTTCATCCTTTAATCACTAGAGTTTGTTCTCCACTCACTAAGATGATAAATGATGAAGTAGTTATGCATTACATAATCCATTTAATGTACTTTTATAGGAATCCAAAAGCCTTAAGGGGTGTAATATTAATTCTTAATTGATTTGAGTCAAAAGTCTTTTGAAAGTCTATCTTCATTGCACAATTTTTCATTGATCCATTCCTTTGGTATCCCTTGAAAATTTCTTGTGCCGATAGGATACTATCCTCGGTGTTCCTTCCTCTAATGTAGGTCATTTGTGATTTTTTTATGAAGACTCCAAAACTTCTTTCAGGCTTGAAGCGAAGATTTTGGAGATGATTTTGTATAGAGTGTTGTAATAAGCGATTAGGCTGAAATATTTGGGTTAAACAGTTTGTGTACTAAAAAAATATAATTTCGGTTTATCTCCTTAATATTATTCTAAAACTAAAAACATCCTAGATGGAATTACCGATCTGCTCCTTGATTTCTAACCATGACTCCTTAAAAAATAAGAATTAAACTCATATGGTCTTGAGGTTTTATTATATTTAAGCTCCTTTAAAACATTCTCTAGATCCTATAGACAGATAGGTCTTATTAGATCCTTAGCTTTCTTTTCAAATTTTGCAATTAATATGAAAGTGTGGAACACCTGCACAGAAGAATACCTCTTAGAGTGAGAACCCAAGGTATTTTGGAAGTATATGAACACCTCTTCCCTAATCTCCTTTTATCTGCATATTCTCCCTCTATTGTCCTTAATAAGGTTTGTGATTTTGTTAATATTTCTCTTTGTTAGAATAACTTTGAAGAAGAAACAAGAATTCTTGTCACCTTCTTAAAGTCACAATGTTTTAGATTTCCACCTTAATAGGGATTTATGTGCCTCAAGTGCTTTGACATAAGATTAAATGCACCCTTTTTATTCCTCCTTTTAGTAAGAGGATCCTTATATAGTTCAATTTGTGCAAAGGTGAGTTGACTTCTTTTCTCCTTAATGTTAGTGTTTTTAATGTTTAAATGTCTCTAATGTAGAGACTTATGATTCTTTTTCACTAGATAAAATTTCTTGATGTATTTGTATTACACATAGCCCTGTATTTTAGTTCTTATTCCTATTTTAATTGCCTTTTGGAATCCTCCAAGCTTTGAATTGTAGTTGAAGAATATGAATGGAGTAATTTGAGTAAGGACTTTTGTCATATTATGGACTTCAATTGGAGTATGGTTTAAAGTAAGAGGATTGTTAAATATGGCCTTACTTCCCTAGAATTTCAGCACCCATTTTTTATGCATCAAACCTTTATCTAGCTTCCTTCTCAAATTCCACTTCTCTTGCCATTTATTTCGGGTAAAGTGGTTCCTTTTATAATTGAGGTTTGTGACTTCTATGTTGCTCAAACAAGACTTGAACTCATTGCATGGAGCTTTTGAACTTGCCCCTCTTTTTGATTCAAATGTATAAAGAGTATTGTTAAAATCATAAAGAATTATCTAAGGGATGTCTATACTTAAGCACTTGTTTTTTGAGTTTCCTTATAGTGAAGTTCTCTGGAGCAGTAGGTTGGCAGCATATATAAAGTTGAAGCAAGTTCTTTGCTTCTTGTTCCTCAGAACAACTTATAAACGTATAACTTAGTTACTGAATTGATGATCAGTTTTCTTAATCTTCTTTAGATCATATGCCAGTACTATTCTTCCATTGCTTTGTACACCATAATTAGTGATAATTTCCCAATTGCATTAGATGAACCAAGGTTCCTTGCATATATCCTCTTTAAGTTTAGTTTCGAAAATGCTAATTAGTATTACCTTTATTGCCTTTAGGTAGTTAAAATGTACATGCTACTTATTAGAGTTATTGAGAGCTTTAACTTTCTAAGAAAAAACTAAAACTAAAGGGGATTAGAGGGGTATTTTGATCCTAATTTGATTTTATTTTATGAGTTAGTCAATATTTTTATACCGCAAGCGCACGGTGTAGCTGTAGCTGGTACTGACAAGTACTGATCGATCCTACGAGGACAATAGTACTAATAATTACCATTTTTCTATTATCTAGCTTAAGAACTGATTATGATTTTTAATTAAAAAACTAAATTTAAGAAAATAAAATAAATGAACAATACAATTAAGTAGAGAATTAGGAAGTGTTAAGTTAATTACCAATATCAAGTGATTAGTATTTAGGTTCGAATTCCCCTAAACTTAAACAAATTGATTTTGTTATGCAATTGGATTAATGATTTATTAGATTGTGAAGTTGAGTCTATTAACAATTAATCCTAAAGTTTCTAACCGAATTAATTAGGTTAAATTTTATAAGATTCCATTATCGTTTTATGAATCCCTCTATTAAGTTTGACCATAATTGGGAGGATTTATGTCATCCTATCTTTAGGGTTGTAATTAACTCTTTCCAATTACCTTGGATCTATTCAAATCTAGGATTTCTCAATCTCTACGTCTAAAATCAAATTATAATATAATATTTGGATTACTAGAACATAAATAAAACAAGTAATTGGATCTCAATAAATCAAACTATTAATTGCATTTACAAAATAATCAACACATGTTCAGGTATCAAATCAGGTTCATCTAGCCTAAATATTAAAGAAAATTTTGGTTATACATCGGCAAATACAAAATCAAATATAAATAAATAGAAAATTGAATCGAAACAATGAAATCATAATTCTAAATCTCCCTAATTATCTTCTATCGAATATTTCGGCAATGTAAGGGTATGATCTTGTATTCTAAAGGATCTGTCCATAAAATCTTTGCGTTTCCCTCTCCTTTAGCTCATTATTACACTTGGAATCGTCTTTGGAAATTTCGAAACGCTTTTGCCATCTCTTTCTCTCAATTGCCTCCAAACTTCTTCTTTTGTATGGAATTCTAAGGTTTTGGCATATGCAAGGTCTCTTGCATAACCATGCATAACAAAAAATTATGGATATCACGAAAGTGCACAGCCTTGGGTAAGTGCACGGGTAGATGCATGACCAGGTATCCCTTCTGTGCATAGGATCTTCATTTTATGCCGTGTTTTTGTCCAAATTTTGTGCCTTTAAGTCCATGCACGCAATTATAATTTATATACATGCTTGAAATGAATTAGGTACCAAATATATACCTAAAATAATAAATATCAAGCGACAACACATCAAATATAGGGTAAAAAATATGCTCAATTATCCATCTACCAATTATCCCCACACTTAAGCTTTTGTTTGTCCTCAAGCAAACTATAATCAAAATTATAAATTTTACGACATCAATCCATCGTCAATTTCAACCTGTTCATTTATACTATACATTTTCATAACCTATTGAATCAAATTAACATACAATCAGATTCAAGCTGTTGGGCACTGATTCTGGAGCCTAACATTCGGAGTCATAAAACGTGAGCATATTATCTTATAGGATTATTTCAAAGAACCCTTATTGGCCATCATCCTATCAGGGTCGCGTGCCCACACCAGTCAAATGTCAAAAACAAACTCATTTCTCGTACATAAGAACAGATTTTGGGAAATTTCAAACTGAAATTACAATTTGACTTCTTCATAACATTTGTTACCCATTGTCTTAAGTTTCTAATGACACTAAAATCATTCAATTTGGTTCAGAATTTTAAAAGTTAGGGCCTAAACATTTTCATATTGTTATTAAATTGAAACAGAACACTATACCCAACTTCCATCCAAAATTTGAAAGTCTTAGGGACTGAATCGATATTTGATTACTTCAGATAATTTGTAGCTCTATGCCTCTAATGTATTTTAAAACAAGAATCATATCATTTAGAGCTCCACAAATCAAGATATCATTAAAATATCAAAGTATGTTTAGTAAAATATCTCATTCATACTCTTCCAATCCATACCCTTACTTTGATTCAATCAATCCTTTTCAAATAAATATGAAAAAATATAAACTTTTATGGAGAGGTAGAAAAATGTGTTAGGAATCTTTTGGTCTAAGAATCACAAAGTTATGGTCGAAGGAATCAAATAAGGTTTTGTCCTCAATCATATTGAACCTGTTTCGGGACAATTAGCATAACTTTCTCTAGAGATGTCGAATTAAGGTTATCTTAGGATGGTTTCGAAGAGGACTTCGACATATATAACTTTTGTGAAGAACTTGAAGAGAGATTTTGTCATCTAGAGGGCCACAATTGAACCAGACAAAGGTCAATCGAAATCAGACGAAGGGCAGATGAAAGACTTCAGTCTAAGACCTCTTTTGGGACATTTAGTATAACTTTCACTAGAGATATCAGATTAAGGTCATTCTTAGATGGTTTGAAAGAGGAATTCTAGATATATATATCAGATTAAGGTCATTCTTAGATGGTTTGAAAGAGGCATTCTAGATATACAACTTTTATGAAGACATATAAGAGATATTTTGTCCTCCAGAGGGAAAAAATTGAGACAGGCCAAAGGTCAGACGAAACCAAATGAAAGGCAGATGAAAGGTCAGACGAAAGGCTTCAGTCTAAGATTTCTTTTAAGACAATTGGCATAACTTTCACTAGAGATATTGGATTAAGGTAATTATAAGACATTTTGAAAGAAGATTTATAGATCTAAAACTTTCATAAAGACACTGAAGAGAGATTTTGTCATATAGAGTGTCAAAATTGAGTCAAAAAAAGGTCAAACGAAACCAGATGAAAGGCTTTAGTCTAAGACCTCTTTTGGGACAATTAGTATAACTTTCACTTGAGATATCAGATTAAGGTCATTCTTAGATGGTTGAAAGAAAACTTCTAAATATAAAACTTTAACGAAGACACTGAAGAGATATTTTGTCATCTAGAGGGTCAAAATTGAGTCAGATGAAAGACCAGTTGAAACCAGATGAAAGGTCAGACAAAAAGCTTCAGTCTAAGACCTCTTTCGGGAAAATTCACATAACTTTCACTAGAGATATTGGATTAAGGTAATTCTTAGACAGTTTGAAATAGGACTTCTATATCTGCAACTTTCATGAAGACTCCAAAGAGAGATTTTGTCATCTACAGGGTCAAAATTGAGTCAGACTCAAGATCAGATGAAAGGCTTCAGTCTAAGACTAAGCCAGACGATTCAATTTAAGTTGAATAAGATAATTCAGTCTAAGATGAACCAGACGAAGGGGTTTCTATAGGGTCTTTCTCACATCACCAAAAGTTCTAAAATAACTAAATACACTCTCCAGAGCATCTCCACTTATAAATATCATAACTTTCGACTTCGATGTCCAAAAATTTCATACTATATATCGTTGGAAAGTTAGAAAGATAAGCTACAACTTTCTAAAAGACAACTTTATCTAATTTAGCCTAGATCAACACAGTTTTTTCCCCGAAGTCAGAACACAAATTTAACCTTATGAAAGACTTGAAAATTTTCCCAATTTCACTTCCTCTAATGCAACATCATTCTTATCCATTCAACTACTAGATTGACTTCATTAAACTCTCAAATCTCAACTCATTTGACTCATCATATTCAACTACATCTCATTATTCATAATTCCTATCTTTCTTTTCCATAACATCTCACTTATTATATATATATATAACAATTCATATTCAAAATCATAAACTCAAGTTGATAACTTCTCTAGATATACCTAATTCCAACTCAACATCATCCATACATAATTCATATTTCATTAACAACAAAATAAGAATTTAAAAAGCTTTAATGACATTCCAAGCCGCATTACGTCATCGGTATAAAAATCCAAAATCCAAAAGATACAAAACCCTAATAATTCTCGAATTGCGTCTAAAGTCTTGCTTTACAAAATCTAATTTAATTTACAAAACGTTGCAAAAATAGAATGAATCCTTGACTCTTGATTACTCGATCTTATTTTCTTCACCTGAGGATGGGATGAAAAGGGGGGTGAGCTTGAAAGCTCGCGGGTAATCGTTTTATAATTGGTAATAAACAAAATCATTGAAATATTCATTTCCATTGTAAAACTCACATTGATCATAAAAATCCCAAATCTCCATTTATTAAGCAAATTATAAACAACATCAGTCATGCATTCAACGAACTTGTCAACACATAATCATATCAAATGGTCTGGGTGGATCAAAAACAGAACGTACTACACATTTTCATATAATCGTCCTGTGTAGCCGTGAACTTATGGGAGTCCATGAAGTAGCTCCATACCATTAGTGGGCAGGCACGAGGAGTCTTTGGTCAAAATGCACTTGACATACTTAGGGGACCACCACAAACTCACATAATCATGCATTTCACATCTTGAAAACTTGTTGCCCAAAATGACAGATTTTCGAAACATGATTTCATATACTTGATAGCCTTTCAAAATCATTTCCATTTTTTTCATTTTATAATTCATCCACAAAATTCGTACACATAACATGTAGCACTTTCTCAAAGCATTTAAAGAACAATAAATGCACATTTAAAAGTAGTTGAAAACATTTATTTCCATTTCTCGAAAGAAACATTAATGGATTATTATTCAATTATAAAAATAAAAACCACCTTGAATTCCTTGCTTATAACTTGCTCAAATGTACCTCTCCTCTTGCTCCTCTTGTCTTTCTTGATTCCCTTTTCATAGGCAAAAGTTCCAAGTTCAACTGGGTTGCAAAATTAAAAACTCACAAAGTACATTTACTAAAATTGATCCTAGAATACCTAAACTCATGCATTTCCTAAGCTTCATGAACAAAAACCCTTCGAAAAATGGTCTTACCTTAAATCTTCACCAAATGAAGAGATGTTTGGTCCAATTTCAAGCTCTTATCTTCCTCTTTTTTTCCCTCTTCTTGAACAACCTTAAAATCTCTCAAGAAAGCTTAGAAAAGATGAAACCCTAGCTCAACTCTCTTCTTTTCTCTCAAACCACTGAAACCTCTCTTCTTTCTCTCTTTAATTGGTTATTTCTCTTCTTTCTCTCCTATTTTCGTTTTTCCCTTCTTTAGGAAGAAGACAACACTTCTTTCTCCCCATTTTACCCTTAATGGTTGAGAAAAGTCCACCTTACCCTTCCTTTAATGCCTTATGGTTTTTAAACTTAGGTAAGCTACCCAAAACACCCTTTTATGCATTCTTACTACTTTTAATTCAACTAACCCATGAAATAAATTCTACTATCATAGTCATAAAAAAGATTAACTCCCAAAAATTCACCTATCATAACCTCGTAATTCATTTAAATCATGCTTAATTAAAGAAAAAAATTCGGAGGCTAATAAAAACTATACTTCTTCTAGAGGCTCTCTGTCACAAGTGTTACAAAGTTAACCTTAGAACTTAAACTTTCACTCGAAGTTTCTCACTCACACCCTTTGCACGACAGTCTCACTTAGATCCGTTAAAGCAAGTCTCAGCCTTTCCCAACCCTCAAAATGTTTACCTCGCATACATACTCGAAGAAACAATACTATAAGAGCAATATGAACAAAAGCAACAAAGACACACAGAGATACGGTATAAAACCAACTTTATATACTTTCCCTTAAAAGAATACAAAGAAAGCTCTTTTTGATTGAATGAGAAGTGCAAAGCTCGAATGAGCTATATATAGGCATCCTAACTTGGAGTCCAAGTTACATTCAGATTCCCACTAAATCTGAACTACCTAATATCGTGCTAAGATGACTTCTATCCCTATCAGATAAGATCACATGAACCAATTAGACGACACCCCCATCTAAATAGGACTCTAACTGATAAGATAAGATAAGATAACAATAAGATAGAGTTTACATTTATCTAAGACACTAACATCCTTATCTGCGAAGATCTCCACTATCTTCAGATGTTGAGTTTTACTATAACTCTAACTCCCAGTCATCGCCACATCATCTAAGATCTCCTCATGATCTCTATCCGCTGATAATGCAATGTGATCTCGTTAAAGCCCACTAGCACACTGGCTTGATATAATGCTTCCCACAATAAGTCCATTAGTCGTGGTCCATCCATCCGAGCATGGGCTAAGTCCTTAGTCTGTCAAGTCCTTAGCCTGGGTCGAGTTAATCTCCACAAGGTCCGAGGCTTTACCAAAATTCGCACCAAGTCCGATCTCACTCCCCCACATTTGCCTTTGTGTTTTCACATGCCTCCCTCATGCGTGAGTCCAGCTAACCTTCCTCCTAAAGCTCCTCATAAAGGTCGCTAAGAAGTGCTTCGAAATTTTGGGTTCAAACAAACCACCCCCACCAAATGGATTCGACACCCTCATCGAATTATCCTAAAGGTAGGCGTTCACCTGATCCTTGAATTGCCATAAGGTCGTATCTTTCTCCCACTTAGCTTCTGCGACAGGTTCATTGTTTTACTGAATTAAGAACTCGCTTTGTCTATTCTTCTTACGTTGACCCATGGTCCGATGATCTAGGATCTTCTCCACTTGATCCTCGAATTGTTTTCTCACAACCAGTGGTGCTCGCTTCACCTGACTCCTCTTAGGATTTGATGCATCCTTTTTGTAAGGTTTGAGAAAACTAACATGATAAGTAGGGTGTACTTTTAACCGCTCAGGTAACTTCAATCGGTACACTATGTTCCCCACTTTGTGTATTACTTCAAACAGTCTATCGTACTTCGGCACCCAACCCCTATGAACTTGTTTGCTCAAGATCTTCTTCCTCGTAATACACAATCTCAAAAGGCTCTTTTCTATAACCGAAGATCTGTGCAAGTTATAATAGAACCTTGCAGTATCAAGTAAATTCAACCAATTATGTTGACTTGCACTTACGTAATGCCGAAGATACTCCTCTAACAAACTGTTAATTCATTCGGTTTAGCCATCCGTTTGTAGGTGATTTGTTGTTTAGAACTTCAACTCACAACCCATCAAGTTAAAAAGAGACGTCCAGAATCGACCTATAAATCTGGCATCTCGATCACTCACAATATCCACTGGTACTTTGAAATACTTGACCACGTTCTTGTAGAACAGCTCAGCCGCAACATCAGAGGGATAAGTTACAGGAGTTGGCACGAAGACTGCATACTTGGAGAATCTATCAACCACCACCATGATTGATGCCATATTATCCACCTTTCGAAACCCACTGATAAAATCCATTGAGACCGACATCTAAGGTCTCTCAAGGATGTATAAGGATTGTAGCAAACCGGCTTCCTTCTTCCTCTTTGATTTATCCAACTGACACATAAGGCACGTCCTGACATAACATTCCACAACATCCTTCATCTTCGGCCAAAAATAGGAACACGATAAGAGCGTTAGCATCCATTGGACTCCTGGGTGACCAACCCACTGCGAGATATGCGTCTCCTTTAACAATTGTTTCCGCAATTCACCAAAGTTCGGCACATAAACTTGACTACTCTTAGTCATCAATAGCCCATCACATCACCGTCGAGCCAAAACCTACGTACAACACCCTCATTTACTTGAGTAATTAACTTACAGTACATGGTGTCTAGCGGATCTGCCACCTTGATCTGCTCCAATAGGTTGGACTCCACCCTCGTGATTGAATAAAGGGCCGCAAATACCTCTTTCCTACTCAAGGCATCTTCCACATTATTGTGCCTCCCCTGTTTATGCTCTCACACGAAGTCATATTCAGCAAGAAACTCCTGCCACTAGGCTTGTTTTGCAGACAACTTCTTCTGGGTCCTGAAAAATGTGTTAGCAATATTGTCTGTCTGAACAACGAACTTGATTTCCAACAAATATACTTGCTTCGTCTCTAGGTAATGCACCACTACAAGCATCTCCTTCTCATGTGTCGAGTACTGTTGTTTCGCACCATTGAGCTTTTGGCTCTTAAATCCAATCGGATGACCTTCCTGTACAATAACTCCACCAATGGCTTTGTCCGAAGCATCATTATATACCTTAAATGGAAGATCGAACTCAGGCATCTTCAACACCGGTTCTGTTGAGATTGCAGCTTTAAGTTTTTCGAATACCTCCTCACATGCACTCGACCAACACCACTCTTGCTTCTTCTTCAGCAAGTCCGTTAATGGCACTACTTTCTTGGAGTATCCTACTATAAACCGCCTGTAGTCTGGCTGTATTAGTTTTTCAGGCCAAGAAAACTCTCCAATTCTCGTACTGTCATAGGAGCCTGCCACTCAACTATTGCCTTCACTTTTTTAGGATCCATCCTAACCTGACCCTTGCTCACCACGTGACCCAAGAATCTGATCTCTAACTGAGCGAACTCATACTTCTCTATCTTCACATAGAGCTTGTGCTGCCTTAATCTTTCGAACACTCGCCTCAAGTGCTCCACATGTTCCACCATGTTCGCGCTGTACACCACGATGTCGTTTAGATAAACCACAACGAACTCATCTAAAAAGTGGTACAGCACGTCGTTCATTAGGTTGCAAAATGTAGCAAGGGCGTTAGTTAATCCAAACGGTATAAGTAAAAATTCGTAAAATCCATACTATGTTACGCACGTTTTCTTTTGCTCATCACCCTCAGCTATCCGCACTTGCCAGTACCCACTTCGAAGATCCAACTTTGTGAACACCTAAGCCCTCAACAACCTATCCATCAAATCTTGAATCAAAGGTACCGGATACTTGTTCTTGATCGTTACCTTGTTTAATGCTCGAGAGTCTATACACATCCTTAATGTACCATTTTGCTTCTTCTGAAACAATACCGAGGCACCTTATGGAGCTTTTAATGGTTAGATGAACCTTGCCTCTAATAACTCACCAAGTTGTTTCCGAAGTTTCGCCAATTCCATCGGGGACATCTTATATGGGGCACGTGCAGGTGGGATCGCTCTAGGAACCAACTCGGTTTTGTGATCTACCTCATGACAAAGGGGAAGAGTTTTTGGTAACTCTTTTAGCATCACCTCCCAAAACT
>JAOQMP010000208.1:26722169-26733242 GCA_027563575.1 Erythroxylum pedicellare | reverse complement strand
CAAAAATAAATATTAAAACATATAAAAAGTCAAATAATATTATGTAAATTTCAAAATAAACGTGAAGATGTGTTTATAGGTATTGTGGGAATTATGTGTAAAACATAAAGATAAAAGGAATTAAAAATAGGTTTATTAATTGATATGAAAAATCTATTTTAAAAAGTGCTTTTTAAAAAAGCTCCAAATTTGAGCTTCTCAAAAAGCTGTATTTCAGCTTCCAAAAAAGCCATTTCTATGACAAAAGTACTTTTAGATTTTACAGCCAAACACTTAGTTTTCTTAAAAATAGCTTTTGCGGTGAAAAAAAGTGCTTATTCACTCTCCAAAAGCTGAACCAAACAGGCTCTTAATGGGGTTGAATAAACCTAAAAGTAGCAAGTTCTTCAAGTTTATCTCATTTATAAGAAGTCAATTTTTATTGGTTTTTCAAAGACTAAAATAAAAAATGCAACTTTTAAGGAGGGTTTATAGTTTCTAAGTAAGGTTTAGCCACTTATTAGCAACTATAAAGCTCACTTGAATAAAAGAATTGTTGCCTATTTATTTTAATCCAAACAAGATTGCTCTTTACCAGACTTATTGCTTAGACAAATTCTTAAATTGTCAATTAACTTGTAACAACTAAATATTATTTGAGGTATGTTCCTAGCTTGGGTTTAATGAGGAAGAAGCTTTGAGAACACCTCATTGACCTTAACATAAAACCCATAACCCCCTGACTTGTCTTAGGTAACTTCAATAGCACCTTTCTTAGTTAAAAATTTGAAGGAAAAATCTCTAAGATGATTATAGTGAGGATTCATTAATTGCATCAATAAAACAAGCCTTGCTAATAATAGATTACCTAGTATAATAACTAATAGGTATATGGATGCTAAGGAAGAAGCTAGACAAATGTTTGGTTAATAGAAGTTGGCTATTTCACTCTTCTTTTATGCTCAGATCACTCAACTATTAAGGTCAATATGATAATTAATTAGCCCAAAAGCCGTGTCTCTTTTAGGTTCAACAACTATATGCTCGACTTGTAAGGCTTCAAAATGCTGTGAGAAGAAGAAGCAATGCTCTAGTTGAGTGATACACATCCTTTAAATACATGAAAAATTAAAAGCTATAAGGGAACAACTTAAGGCACTAAATATAATACATTGGGTAATATTAAAACCTTAAACATGGAAGCTTAAAACCTTTTATCATCTCTTTAGGAATAATTATCAATTGGTTGACGATGATGAATTAAAGAGGAAGGAGGAAGAAACAAGAGGAAGGAGGAAGAAACTCTTTTTAACTATACAATAATTCTTAGTATTCACCATTCTCTCATTAAACAAAAATCAAGGAATCTTTGGTTAAAGGAGGGATACAAAAGCTCCAAGTTCTTTTCAATTTAATGATCGCAAGGAGGAACGTTAATTGAATTATAACTCTCCAAAATCCTAAACGGGAGATAACTTTAAAGCCTTATAAGTTGAAGGAGTTAGTCATGGGGTAGTTAAAAGATATCTTAGGCTCTCATAACTAAGTACAAACTCTCAACAATCCTTAGAGTCTTGTTTTACTGAAGTGATTTTAAATAGTTAAATACAGAAGCTCATTGAATCGATTACCACATTGAAGATATAAAATACTAGTTTAAGCTTTAATTTATATAAGACACTTAGGCCTGATGGATTTAATACCCTATTTTACTAAAAGAATTGGGGTATTATTTGGGGTTTCATAATAGTATTTGTCGGATTCTTCTAAAATAGAAGAATGTAACAAGAAATGAACAAAACATATATTTATTTGATTCCAAATACTCCATGCTTCTTTCTTGAATGGATACAGACCTATTTCATATTTTAATATAGTCTACAAGATTATCTTCAAGATAATTGTTACTAAACTGAAACAAATCCTAAAATATATCATTATTCTTAGCCATGGACATTCATCACAGGTTAAAATATAAGTGATAACAAGATCTTTTCAAAATACTTACCATAAGAGGAGAGGGATAAGAAATTGTGCCTTAAAAATAGACATCTATAAATTTGTGCTACTAATTAGTCCTTTACACTCTAACATTCTTAAAGCCTAGGACTTTTCTAACAAGTTCATAAATTAGGTGAGTCAATTCATTTCAAACCCTACTGATAACATTCTCATTAATGGAAAGCCTACCAATCCTTTTTGAGAAAAAGGACCCTCTATCCCCTTCTCTTTACTATTTATATTGAAGCCTTAACTACACTAATTGCCACAAACTTTGCCAATACATATTAGTTCAGATATCATTGTAAGTTTGACAAGTCAAGAACCTCTTCTTTGTCATTTACAGATTATTTGTTGCTATTGCCTCTACTCCATCCTCAATTTAATGGATTCTTTGACCGTCTTTAAGCATATTTTGGAGCTAAACATCAATCATAGCATGAACACTTTTTCATCTCTATTAATTCCCTTTTAAACAGTAAACAAGTGGCTCTTATGACTGATTTTAAGCAAAACCATCTTCTATTTAGGTATCTAGGTATCCCAGTTAATAATAAGAGATTCGGCTTTACTGATTACTAGCCTTTCTTGCCCCTCATTTGCAAAATATTATCTACTTTGTAAAACAAAAGCTTATCCTATACAGGGGGAGTCCAACTCATTATTTCAATTCTCAACAACATGAACATTTATTGGTTTACTCATCTATGCTTGCCAAGCAACATTGTCAAGAGTGTTGGGAGATTGATGAGAGATTATTTATCTAAAAAAAAGAGGAAGAAGATTATTATTATAGGATAGTAGAGTTGGCGAGGTTAGTCTAACCCGGTTTGAACTCAATAGACATGACTCAAGTTGATTGGATGTTGGTCAGGTTCGAGGCTTTTTTCTTTAATTTTGAGCTTCGAGCCTAGATCGAGCTTAGACAAAAATGATGTCATTTTCATTTTTTAAAATTTAAAAAATATATTGAATTAGACTTAATTGAATTTTAGATCATCTAAATACGATCGAGCTTTAGGCTAGACCAAAGTCTAATCATAAAATCTTGAGTTAGGCTCTGATCTGGGTGGACTTGAACTTGGCTTGACGCATGGCCACCTCTATGGACAAGGCATTACTTTAAGAGATTTACTAACACCTTTTTATCTCTAGATGTTTTTAACATCGTAGAGTCTACTCCCACGGAGTTCTTTGGCATATAATTCCACTAATATTCTCAAAACCTCTTTTATAATATAAGCCACCCTTAAGAAACTAAACACCAACGATAGGCTAAGCAAAATAACTAGTCTATGTCCTACTTGTATGCTCTATTAAGAGGAAACTAAATCCATTGTTCATTAATTTTTCAATACTGTTCCAATATAATATGGAAATAAATGTTAGATATTCTTAATCTCTAATGCAACACTAATCAAAATAAAGCAATATTATGTTATGAATATACAGCATAAAAGGCCTTAACAAGCAGGAATTCTTGGCTATTTCAACTATATTCACTTACAATATGCAACATAAAAAACCTTAATAATTAGGAATTCTTAGCTACTTCAACTATGTTTACTTACATTATTTATTAAATCTGGAAAGAACGAAATCAAACAATATTTAAGGATAAACAACTAACCTCTCATTCTATAAGCGTGAACATAATCAATTTTATCAAAGAGAATTTACCCGCAAAGGATATACTGGATGAGATCAATTGTAAAATAGTGAGAAACCTAAATATGGTATAAATTAGCGCCTCTATTTCAATAGTTACAAGGAGTTTAGTAAAGGATTAATTATTTCTTAGCTTATTGACAATTCTTAGGTACTGCAAAGCAAGTCAATGAAATAAATTTGCTTTATATTTAGAAAAGATTAAAAAGTTTGAACCACAATATCATTTTACGATATAAGTGATTGATGAATTGATTAAGCTACTTTAATTTAGATTAAGTGTTAAATTTTGGTTGGAAATCTAAAATTTTATTTCTTAAATTTTAACTTAGAAAATAATTAATTTAGTGAACAAACCAAAATAACAAGCCTAAATAACATATAGACTACACGAACACAATAAAAAAGAGAAAAAGCATATCTTAAGAAAAGTTAATCAAGTTTTGAATTGAGAAAAATATAATTTTAAGTTGAAATATAAATTTTATTATTCATTAAGTATTTATACGATATTGCTTGTACACAAATTTATTTCAAATTTTTATATAATTTATATTTTTAAATTACTATAAAATTTAACCAAATTCTTAATTTTCTAATATTTTAACGCAATTCTTAATTTTCTATATTAAAATGATATTTTTATCATCTATAATACGTCCGTATACCAGAAAGAAGCACAAAACTGAAAATCAATCGATTAGTCAAATCTTGTGCCGACAAAAAAGCACGCATCAGATTCTTCACGTTAGGGCAGGAGTTAAAGAAAGGCAGCTAACAGATCAACTGTTGGTCTATTGTTTCATAAAAATCTATTCATTCAATAAATAGGATTCATAAAATTTGAACGGTTAAGATCATTCGGGACGAAGGAGAATAAGATTGTGAAGAACAGAAAATCTGTTCTCCATTGATAGAGTTCAGCACGTGCCGTGTATGACAGAATCTTAAAATAAATCCAAAGGTGCGTGGGAACAACGCAACGCATAGATTTCAGGCCAGCTCATGATATACGGGAACTTATCTCCCACGTTATTTGATGAGGCACCGTCTCGATGACGTCAAACGCATCTCGACTGTCCATCATATTTTCATTGTTTTAATCTTGTCCATCCATTTTTCAATATCCTCCTATATAATGATTCTTCATCTACGTTTCTTAACCGGATCATTGGTACATTAGGGCGTTTCTTCCTATAGTCCGTTCTTTCCTCTTCAGATCTGCTAGTCATGGCAGTCGCCGGGGGCGCGTGGTTGTCTTATATTTGTAGATCGGTCTACGATCTATATTACAGGTGGTGTTTTTTCGGGCTTTCCGAATTCGTGTGACATCTGCCGATGAATAAGATTTGATCAGAGGTTCGTTCGTATCAAATTTTGTTGTTTATCGTTTGTTGCTGATTCTGCCTCTTTTGATGTAACCTCTTTGGTGTAGGAGTTGATTTCTTGGTGTCTTTGTAGATCTTGTAAAGCTCTTTATTGAAAGGTCTCTTGTAGATCTTCGTCGGGGATGGAAGTATTGGATTAGCTACTTTTACAGCTTTTTGATGTGTGGAAGATAGATCTTGTCGACGATGGACGCTTGAGACCTAGATCCGACAACTTTGTATATGCTGTAAATCTGGAAGCTTGTGATTTGATCTTCATGTTAGTTAGAAGGGATGTAAAAGATATGGTGGGAGGACAGAAGGCCTAAATGGAAAAATAGGCCGAGTCTTCTTGTAATATCTTTGTCATCCGACCTTTGCCATGACAGGTGCGCTTGCATGGCAGGTCACCCTGATTTTAATAAAAATTGATGATTTTTGTGTTCTGAGAGGAGATCGCACGGGGATTGCCCGGGTTCTCCTCTCCGCTGTGTGTGTGCCTCCCCGCTTTATTTTACTTCGCTCAACCAAAAGTCCATCTCTACATGATCATTGCTCTGCTCAGAAGGGTTCCAGGGGAAAGCTACGCATCTTCTCTTGTGAAGCTTCGACACAAACTACGTGGTTTGAAAGGTATCCTTTCTGATTTCAGTTAGATTTCACAATCAGCTTCGCAATTTTATGGTAACACAAAGAATATCAACGATAATTGTCCAAGAAATTCAATTAAGTCACTTTTATGTCTTTGAATTGTGACAGTTGCGCATATCAATATGATCTCAAAGGATAATATTGAGGTATTCCATAAGGTGAAATTATCGATCACTCGTTTTATTGGTAAATTATTGCTTTTAGAATATCCAATTTCTGCCAGTCAATACTTGTGCATATCAAAGACCGCAGAATACTCCTGCTATTGAGTACCGGAACGTTGCTAATATATTTTCAACAGACAGACGCCGATTTTGTACTTTGACGATGGGTGTTGAGTTAAAACTACGCCGATTGCTATATTATTGATGCTAAAATTAAATTTATATCGTTGATGCTAAATTTTAAGTTTATGATTCTTGGATGTGTTTCGAACTTTTTCACCCTAACCCCAATTCCTTGTGTAGAATAATGTAAAACTCTTTTTTCAAGTTATTTGTACTGCTAGTTGATTTAGTCCACCAGAAGGTTACCTGGCTTGCTTACTACTCGAACGCATGGCTTTCAACTCTTTCAAATAAAGTAGCTATTGATAATTGACGCAGCGTGGAGAGCATGGAAGCGTCTTGATCAGCAGCCCATATCTATGATGTTCTTGAGGTGATCTAAACATTATGATGTGATTTTGGCATTCATTTTAAGTTACTTTTCTTGTCAATTTTGGTAGACTTTAACTTTAGTAGGCACTGTTTCCGGCGCTTACTATTCTTATTATTTTTGACAATTCCTTCGTCTGAAGAAATCAGATCTTCGTACTGTTTTTTCTATCTTGTCGCTATGTTGTTTACGTTTAACGCCACATAAACTCGTAATCATTGATTGCTTTTATTATAGAATGTCAGGTTATTTATGTCAAATAATAGGTATGGTGGTGCCTACTAAAGTTGAAGCCTAAGTAACAACAAATTGTTTTCATACCCTAGTAGCTTAACTGTACCATTACTTGTAAACTAATTTGTACAACTAGATCTTGGTAAACCGACGTTGGCGAAGATGCTTGCTTTGTGAGCGCTGTCATCTTCCTGTATACCGAGGCTAATTCAATATTTATGCTATATATATGCTAGTTGAGCTACCGTTTATCGTTCTTGCGTGCATGTAATGTTTTAGTGCTATTAGTTCTTGTGTTTCCTTTTATATAGCATCTTATAAAAGCTTTTTGTTTTTTTTTACATCGATGGCTTACTTGTTGCATATTGTAAAGCACAGAAGCGTTTTAGAATGCTAGTTTTCATGTTGCCATTAGAAATTTCATTCATTATCAATCAGGATAGCACGTGTATTTTTTGTCTTTTGCTGATTTGTGCTTTTGAAACTTGAAAGACTACAAGTATGTTTCTTTAACGCATCATGTTTAAAGTTTTAAAATTGGTTTTTCTTTCATTTCATAAATTTCATGAAGGTTAAAAGGTGAAATCCTTTGGAAGATATTGAAGTTTATTGTGCTAGATTGTTTGCTCTGTATGGAATAGTTTGTAATGAATGATAATTTTTATATTATAAAACCATTCTTATATCATATGATGAAAAGATTTCTTTAATTTTCATTACCGCAGTCTATATTTTCACTTAAGATATCAATAGTTATTAATTATAGTTTTTTTAAAAAAGAGAAATAGTTTGTTATGAGTGGTTTTTTCCATAAATAATGATTAATTATAGTTTATTTTTAAAACAAATGTTATGGGGATTCTTGATTCTTTATCTGTTTTAGCGGCGTGGAATTTGATGTAATTTAATTTTACTATTTTGTTTTTCATGTTTTGGCTCTTTCGGTACTGTATAGTCGGTAAATGATAGAATTAATGTGGATAACAAACCCTTTTGCTATTTATTGGGTATGCGACGTTTCGATCTTTTCTGGTACGAAGAAAAGCTTCTTTTTTTTTTTTACTTAAAAGGGAAGAAAAACCAGAAAATTACAAACAAGTTGTGGGAAACAAATCCTTGATATATCCTCTCAAACAAATCCTTGATATATCCTCTATGAGGACTTTTATGTACCCTACGGGTATGATCTTGAGAAAAGCTTCTTTAATGTCCAATGTAACTCGTTGGCCGTAAGATTTTAGTTGGCGATTTATTGTGTCTATTGGTGTGCTTAGATTTCCTTAATAGTTGAAAACTTGGTTAATCAAAGATTAGAGCCTTACATAAATGTTGGAATATAACATGACTTCGGAAAATACAAAGCGGTTAAGTGTCGTTTTACTCTAGTTTTTTCAAATTGTATGTGCATCATGAGTAGTGTCCTTGGCTTTTTAAAAGGTCTGTAAGCTCAAAATGGCCGAGCGCCCAGTTGACAGATGGTATATTGGGAGGTTGGTGGTTCGAATCCACTCGGATCTTAAGTTTTGTGTTTTTTATTATGTTCTGTATAAGATGAAAATAAGGAGGCAGTGTCTGCTTCAAGTTGAGCGTAATTGTGGGGTTACGCAGTATTTGTCTGTCGAATTTTTCCACCTGTAGTTATGTCTTTTCGTAACCTGGCCATAATTTGTGTGATTGTCGATGTCTGACCACCTTTAGTGTTAAACTCTTTCGGTAGCCTGTTCTTTTCCTCGCATAATTTGTATGTCATTAATGACGTCCAAATTTTAGAGTTACTAATTTGTCCTTTGCTCTTCCGCATTGTTATAGGAACGGCTGACGACTAAAAGCACCTGCGTTTTAAGTGTGATATTTGGGTCCATAAGGTTTTGGGTACCTCATTATCGGGAGTGTTTGGAGGAAGCTGAGATTCACTTTTCAACTGAAAAATGTCTACTATTTTGTAATAAATGAAATCCATGAAATGTAAAACTCTAATTCCATGGCCTTCCCCATAACTCATGCGTCTGGAAATATATTTTCTATTTACCTTGTAAACTTCAATTTTCCGATTGATTGATATACCCTGGAGCAGTGGGGATTTGAACAAAATGCCATGAAACATCTTTAATTGTTTTTCTTCTGATATTCCCAGACTCTGACCGGGAGCTTTCTAGCCTTGCTTATTACTCGTATGCTCTAAACTGATCGCTCCATATAAGATGTGACCAAGTTTCTCCATTTTTTCCGCTAACTAGCTTAAAGATTAGTTTCAGATATTTCCAATGTTTTAAAAACCGGACCGGACATCGAATCGGTCGAAGTAAAGATTTAAGGTTTAGAGGTTCAATCAGTAGTGAACCGCTATAAAACCGGTATATAATAACTAAGAAATAAAGTTTATCAAAATAAATAAAAAATAAAGTATTTTATTGAAATAAAAATAAACCAATGTCTATTATTATATAATGAATTAATAATAAATAAATATAGTCTAATATAAATATTAAAATAACAATACAAATCAAAATTGTATTTCTGAAGGAAGTTATGTTTCATCATCGTCAAAAGCTCCAAATTTTGCAATGCTATTTAAAGATTCGTAGATTATACTTTCATCTAAAATACTTGCATCAACTTCTTCGATTGCATTAAAATAAATTACAAATTAGTAATGTATATAATTATTCTCAATTGTAAACTTGTAATACAGTATAATTATAACTTAAATATGATCAAAATATGATATGAACTAACCATCAGTAGATGTTCGTAATTCATTCGTTGTGACAAATACATTTTCTTCATAAATCGTCTTTTCAAGTTCATTATAATCAAGATCAGGCGATGGTTCTTCTTCTTCGATCCAAAAATCAGTATGTTCAATACAATCAATATCAACTGGATCATATGTTCTCTTCTTATTAAGCGCTCTGAACACATAATAGAGCAATCAATAACAAAAATAAAATTATTAAAATAAAAACAAAAATATAAAATACCTGTTCTTCATTCGTAGATTATAAGTAACGTAAACAAGGTCGTTAAGTCTTTGATGTTCCAAACGATTTCGTTTCTTTATATGAATACGTTCAAAACACTCCAATTGCGTTCACAACCTGATGCAGAAGCTGTTTAACTGAGTAACCTAATAGCGAGTTTTCTCAATGTTGGAGCATTGTCACTGAATAATCTCCACCACTCATCTGCATTTTAAATTAATAGTTATGATAAAAATATATATTAATGAATTAAAATATAAAACTTACCTGGCTGCATTTTTTTCATTGTCAGTTCTCTCTTTGCTGATGACCTAGCAAAGCTCTCTAAACCTTCACGATACTATTTAATTTCATTTATCGCTTGTGATTGCTCTTCACTAAAAAAATACCTTTGCATTCAATCACATCAAACAAACCTCCCATAATATTACTTGTACATACTTCTCCACTATATAAACAATAAGGATTGAGAAAATAAGCTACTAAGTGGATCCTTTGAGTAAGACGCTTATCCCATCGTCGATCAATAATATCTATATAAGGCTTGTATAATCTCTCCTTCCCTTTAAAAAGATATGTAATTGTTTTGCGAGTTCTATACATACCATCATATCTATACCCCAAAGATGGCTTCTCATCTGAGTCAACAATCCTCAACAGCCTTATAAGCGGAGTTACAATCTTCACAATGATCAAGAAAGCATCCCAAAATTTATTATCTAGAATAATAGCACAAACTTCTTTTCCTTTTTCACTCTTTGATAATTTATGACTTCAAAAGTGTTTACTTGTTACTAAATTTTGAAGTAGTTGCTTATGTTCATAAATAAATGTCAAAGTAATAAATGTAGTTGCAAACTTGGTAGCAGTGGGGCATACGATCTCAACTCAAACTTATTGCTTTCTTGACTAAGACAAAAATGTGACATGATTATACACAAAAATTGTGATCTTAGATGTGCGTGAAACAAGACTAGAAATTTAGTTCATACCACTAATATCTTTTAAAATAAGATTTATACAATGAGTAACATATGGAGACCAATAAATATGCCCATACTTTGATTGTAATAAGTATCCAGCTGATACATAATTAGTTGTATTATTTGTAACAAAATGCACAACATTCTTTGGTTTAACCCACTCAACGATTTCAAAGAATAATTCAGATAAAGCATTAGCACTTTTTACCATGTCAGAAGTATCAACAGACTTAATAAAAGTTTTTCCAATATTACAATAACCTAAGAAGTTAATCAAGATTCTTTGTATTTGATCAGTCCACCCATCTGTCATAACACTGCATCTTGTTGATTCCCAATTAGACTTATATGTATCCATAATTAGTTGACATTCCTTTTTTAAATCTTGAAGCAAAAGCACACGCAGCTCATAATAAGATAATACCTTAAATCCTGGACCTATTGCAGTTGTAGCATCTATTGCTTCTTGAAAATATGGTGAATTTAAAACATTTAAAGGAATACATGAATAATAGAACCATCTAACCTATACTTTTTTACATCGCAAAACAA
>JAOQMP010000208.1:26707217-26722069 GCA_027563575.1 Erythroxylum pedicellare | reverse complement strand
TTGAGAAGAAGAAAAATAATTCCATGCTGAATCGGACTTATCACAAGTAGAGGATGGTTTCATATGCTCCATTATGATTTAACCTAAAAAGTATTAAAAAATAATTGTATCTTGTGGCACTGTCACTGGAGTCTCCTTACTCCAAAAGTTTACAACACTATAAACAACTAGTTGGCTAACTTTCAATTGCTTTTTGTGCGGCACTATGACCTTGTCTTTAGGTTGAATTAGGGTTAAAGGAGGAAGCAAGAGGAAACAGTGAAAGTAGGTTTTTATTGTTTTTTTTAAAATAAATTTATTAAAGAATACAAAAATCGAACCAGACCAGACCGGATGGTCCGACCGAAAAAAGGTTAAACCGGTCGGTTTTTCTGTAGAGAGATTATTAAGTGAAACCAAACCAGATCTCTAACCGGTTCAAACCTTTTTCGGTCGGACCGAACGGTCCGGTCCGGTTTTTAAAACATTGGATATTTCAATGTCAACCTTAACCAAACATCCCAATTTGTTATTAGTTAAGGGTCCAAGAAGTGTAGGGCTACCTTGGTTGCCAAAGATTGGTTTTCAAAATCTGTGAAGACAGTGACGTTGAAAGTAAAAGCGCTGGTGACTCGTATAGAAATTGAAATTGTGTGATTATCATTCCTTCAAAGACAAAAAGCTCTCCAAAGAAAAGAATAGAAGTTTGCAGTTGAATTGTGTTTTGTTCTTTGCTTTTAAGGAAGGTTTCTGATGGCACATGCTGCCAAAAAGGTTCGCCTCGGTGAGAGGAAGGAAGACCCCCCTCCTCCTGCACCTGATTCACAGAATACACATCTCAGTTATAGTGCAGTAGTGATAGGCTCTACTGAGAACAATAAGGAATTTGACTAGCCTGAAGAGGAACTGATAGAAATTTCAGAAGGAGATATTTCTCTCATTCAAGGCGAGCTTAGACATGACATTGAACTCTCCAACACCTTTAAAAATAAAATGGATCAAGTATAGGAAACTGCTGTGATTATCAAGCCGCTGGGAAAAAGAATGGGGTTCAATCTGCTTAAATCCCATCTAATTTCCCTTTGGAAACCTTCAGGGCCTATGAAGATAGTTGATCTGGCAAATGATTTTTACCTGGTAAATTTTGTGGACGTCGAGGACTATGAGAAGACCCTCACCCAAGGGCTCTGGATTATATCTGGGCACGTCTTCTCAGTGCAGCCCTGGTTCCCCGTCTTCACCCTTCCAGTGGCAAAATCACCAACGTTGTCACTTGGATTAGATTCCCCGACCTACCGGTGACGCGCTACCATCCTTCAATTTTCACTGCATTAGGAAATCTAGTGGGTCGCACAATCAAGATAGACAGTAATACTCAGAAAGCTTATTGGGGCAAATTTGCTAGGGTGGCTGTTCATCTCGATCTCAGCTCTCCTCTCCGCTCCATCGTAGAGCTAGACGGTGAACAGATTCAGGCGGCGTACGAAGGCCTGCCACAGATATGTTATGAATGTGGTGTCGTCAGCCATGGTTTTCTAGATTGTCCCACCCTTAACCGCACTCAACACACCCCCATGGAATCCGCTACTGGGCCGCAATCCGGAACACCTACCTCCCCCTACTACTCCTTACATTAACGAGCAATGGACAACGAGTTTTGGACCTTGGATGCAGGTCCAGAGACGCCCCCGACATCCTTCCTCCACCCCATCGTCTACCGCCACTACCCGACCTCCACTCTCCATCGCAGGAACATGACAAGGCTCGAGGTTCTCGGCCTTGTCAGAAAGTGAGTCGTTGGAGACCAATCCGCACCATTCAACAACGGTTATCTCCCAGCCCCATCACGTCACCTCCAAGATGTCGCATCTCCAGCAGTAGAGGGCACAATCCCTAAATCTCGAAGTAGCTCAAGGGAAGCGACAACAGCCCCAATCGTTTCAAACTCAACACAGAGCCTCTCCCTCTAACCCACACACGACGTCGTCATCTCCTAACCCACAGCAAGCCAAAGGCCAACAGGCCAGCCCTCTTTCCATGCCACACACCCCAGCCCCCCAGTCGTCCTTTGTGTCCTCAGGCCAGCACACATATGCAGATACCTCAGCCCAGCCCATCCAGTCTGTCACCCTTAGCCCACAGCCGACCCATACAGCCCTTATAATCCCATCCCATACTGTCGTGATCAGCCCGGACCCTAATTTTTCCCTACCCGCTCCAGCTCTGGTGGACAGCGAGGATATGGAGGCAGATCTTAGCGATCCAGGCCTGACTATCCCGCTACCTTCCACCCACAGGAATTCTATAATTCACCCCCCGCGACCCCCAGATAAGGCTCAGGACTGTATGGCACCGTCTAATTCCCCAAGTACCTCCGATTCCCCGATGGCGGAGACATCACAGGAACCTATGGAGGTCCAGCTATTAGAGACGACGGGTTATACCGCCCCAGACATGACTTCCTCTTGATCCTATCTCATGTCGATATTTATTTGGAATTGTCAAGGAGCTAAGGGGAGGACCTTCAGACCCATCCTTAAAAATTATCTCAAAATTCATAAATCGCTTTTGGTCGTAGTTTTGGAGCCCTATATAAGTGTAGCCCGAGCTCTTAAAGTTATCCGACAATTGGGATTTGTCCACTCCTTTCGGGTAGAAGCTGAAGGATTTTCGAGCAGCATTTGGCTTCTTTGGTAAGCAGAAATTGCAGTTCGGATTTTGCTCGCCCACCGGCAATTTGTGCATGCCAATATTACCTGGGATCAGTTGACTTTTGCTTCTACAGCTATCTAAGCCAGCCCGTCAGTTTTGTTACAGAAGTACCTATAGTCGCATTTGAAACTCCTTGCTCAGCACAACTCCACACCTTAGCTCCTCGGTGGCGACTTCAACACCAAATTGGAGAACCAAGATAAACCAGGAGGGTCTCGTTGTCAAAATATAATCAACTCAATTTCGTGACTGTGTGACCAGCTGCCAACTTCAGGATCTAAGGTTCACCGGGTCGCGTTATACCTGGTGGAGAGGACAAGTCCTCGCTCAGTTAGACCAGGCCCTATGCTCCAACTCTTGGCAGTCTACTTTCCCCAACACCACTGTATCCCATCTTCCCTTTCTGAAATCTGACCATCGACCTATTCTTATCTCGTTCCGGACTCCTACACCTTCTCCTCCAGCCAGTCGCTCCTTCATATTCCAATCGGCTTGGCTTACTCATCCTAGCTTTGCGCCATTTGTAGCCGAGAATTGGCAACCTTCCCATTTGAACTTCAGTGGAGCGTTGTCTAAGTTCGCAGACAACTTAAAAGTTTGGAACGAATCGACGTTTGGCAACATATTCCACCGTAAGAAGAGACCCATTGCCCGTCTTGCAGGTATCCAAAAACATCTTGAGGAAACTGATTCGCCTTCGCTCTGGGATCTCGAGGAGTACCTACGTTCTGAATTAGAGCAGGTCCTCGTACAAGAGAAGCTTTTCTGGCACCAGCGTTCCCGTAGCCAGTGGTTAGGCCAAGGAGACCGAAATACCAAGTTTTATCATAAGATCACCCAGGTGAGACACCGTCAAGCGAGGATACATGCCTTTTATGATGACCAAGGTGTTCGGATCAACGATCCTAAGAAGGTTCGTAGTCTTGCACAAAGCTGCTTTGAGCACTTATAAAGGGCCTGACACATCTCAGGCTGGGCCACTACCCTACCTCAACGGGTGAAGGAGGACCTGGTGAGTCCCCTCAGTCCTGAGGAAATCAAGCTGGCTTTTTTCTCCATGGCCCCTAATAAGGCTCCTGGGTATGATTTCTTCACTGCCCTTTTCTACCAATCCCAATGGGACCTCGTTGGCCTGTCTCTAACCACTTACTTGCAGCGTGTTTTTCGACATAGCACTTAGGAAATTGCACTAAATAGGACCATCGTAGTCCTTATACCCAAGACGCCTTCTCCGCGATCGCTTACGTAGTTCCGACCAGTTGCGTTATGCACTGTTCTCTACAAAGCCATCACCAAAATCATAGTTAATCGGATTAAACCCTTCTTGGAAGATTTGGTCACCGCTACCTAATGCAGTTTTGTTCCCGACCGATTGATTACGGACAATATTATTGTCACACAAGAAGTAATCCACACTATGCGCAGGAAAACAAGTAGAACAGGCCTTATGGCCCTGAAAGTAGATCTCAAGAAAGCTTATGATCGACTCTCATGGAACTTTATCCAAGATACCCTTTTTGCCCGCGGACTCCTGGGGACCCTAATCAATCTCATTATGAAGTGTATTTCTACAGTCTCCTTCCAAATTACTTGGAATGGAGAACTGGGGGATGAATTTAGGCTGTCCAGGGGGATTCACTCCCTATCCCCTTATATTTTTGTCCTCTGTATGGAACGCCTAGGCCAATCCATTACTCACGCTGTGAAACAAGGGCGCTGGCAACCGGTGAAGTTAGGTTGTAATGGTCCGCCTCTCTCCCATTTATTCTTTGCAGACGACCTCATATTGTTCTCTACTGCCTCTCCGACTCAAGTTTCAGTTATTCGTGATATTCTGGACACTTTCTATGCTACTTCTGGCCAACGTGTTAGTCACGATAAGTCCCGGTGCTACTTCTCCAAAAATACCCCTTCCTCTTTAACCCGATCCTTAAGCCGCTCTTTGGGCTTCAAACAAACGACGGATCTTGGCCGCTATCTTGGAGTTCCACTTCTGCATGACCGAGTCAGCAACCGTACCTATCAGTACATCTTAGATAAAGTGCACCAACGATTATCTGGCTGGACAGCCAACCTGTTATTGTTCGCTGGCCATGTCACACTAGCCTAATCAGTCATTGTGGCTCTGCCTAGCTATACCATGCAGACAGTCCGTCTCCCTCGTAAACTCTGCAACGAGTTAGAGAAACTGATTCGACAGTTCCTGTGGGGCTCATCTAACGGCAACCAAAGGATTCATCTGGTCTCTTGGGAGGATATTTGTAAACCGAAAAGTCAGGGGGGACTTAGCATCCGAAAAATTCGAGAGACTAACAATGCTTTTTTAGCGAAATTGGGGTGGACCCTGATTGACAAACCTCACACTCTTTGGGTCCAGGTTCTCTATGCCAAGTATCACTTCGACGTCAACTAATTTGCCTCCTCGTTGACTGCCTTAGGGGGTTCCATGGTATGGCGGAGCATCAAGGCGACGTGGCCCATCGTTCTGAAAGGCATAGAATGGAGGCTTGAAGATGGTGCCAGCACTAGTTTCTGGTCGGACCCTTGGATTCCAGGCATTGGCCCACTCCTATCCCAGGTCACGGACCCCCTCCTGCCTCATTCTCAAGACCGTATGGTCCACAACTTTGTGACTAGCGATAGGACTTGGGATTGGGAAGCCTTTCAACATTACATCCTAGAGTCCATTGGTAGGGCGATAGCTGGAGTACTTCCCCCTAAAGCCTTCCTCGGCCCGGATAAGTTGATTTGGGGTCCTTCTGCTACTGGCCTCTTCATGGTTGGCTCCACTTATTCCATGATAATGGGCCAGGATGATAATTCCTCCCTGACCCTGTGGCAGGTCATCTGGAAGTGGGACGGACCACAACGAATCCGTTCATTCTTATGGCTTTTAGCCCACGATCGTTTACTTACTAATCAACACCGTGTTTGCCACCACCTCTCTACGGATGAAGGATGTCCCTATTGTCACTTCCTTGAATCCTCAATCCATGTTATAAGAGATTGTGCTCGAGCCAGACTAATGTGGCAAGCCTTCCACCCTCTAACCATATCTCCTGACTTTTTCAGTATGTCAAACCCAGCTTAGCTCACGGCCAATCTTCAGAACCACCGTACTGTCTTCGGGCATGCTTGGTTGCTCCTTTTTGGCATTACTTGTTGGTTCTTATGGAAATGGAGGAATTCGTCCCTGTTTGAGGATCATTTTCAATGGTCTAACTCCCCCTCTTCGTCTATTTTGTCTTATGCAGGTCAGGTACTCCAGGCAGCTGTGTGGCACCTACTCCCTTCCATTGCAGATCGACATCGACCAAGCCGTTGTATCGGTTGGACCTCACCTCCTCCCGGGTGGGTCAAGTTAAACACTGATGGAGCCTGTAACCTGTCTGTGCTCTCTACCTCCGCCGGTGGACTATTACGGGATAGTGAGGGAAACTGGCTTGGAGGCTTCACGCACAACCTCGGACGGTGCTCAGCCCTGACTGCAGAACTCTAGGGAGTCTATTCAGGTCTTACTTTTGCTTAGGATCGAGGTTATCGCCGGATAGAGCTGGAAGTCGATTCTACAGTGGTGATTGAGCTGCTTTCCTCTATAGACAGACGTTCTAGGACGCTCAACCCCATAGTCATGGGCATTCATGAGCTGTTTGCTTACAATTAGACTGTTGCTCATCGGCATATATACCGAGAGGGCAACAGATGCGCTGACTGACTCGCGACTTATGCAGCCCATTTTGATGTAGGCGTTCACTATTTATCTACTACACCCATAGGATGCCACTTACTCCTTCTAGAGGATAGGTTCGGGCAGTCTATCCTGGTACACCCAGTGTAATTTTCTTCGTTGTTAGTTCCCTTTACAAAAAAAAAAGATTCGTTTCGTTAATTGAAGAGTCCACACAGTAGTGAGGAAAGGAACGAGGGACTTGCTAATTAACGTGGGAAGCATGAGTAGTCGTTGTACCAATTATCTTGTGTGGAGAGAATTCTTTGAATGTTTCTCCCAGAGTACTTAATGCTGTCAAAAGTTGACAATGATAAAAAGAACTAAGAATATGTTAGACAATTTTAGGCATGTTAGGTCACAATAGTGGGTCCTACTATAGTTTTATTTTTTGTAAAAAAAAAATTGGCCTTTTCTTTCTCACCACAAAAGTGGTATTATTGTACATAGTAATAGGTAAGTAGTTTTAATATTGTACAAATAGCATATTTGTTAGTTAGTATTTCTCTTAATTCTAAGAAGCACAATCAATAGGAAAAAAGTTAGGGGTATAAATAATGTCTTAAATATTTAGCCCAAAATGAACGAAAGAATTTTCTTTATTCACCTATTGTTTACGCTGCTATTTTACATGATATCAGAGCTACTCTCTGATTCCTCTACCTTAACTTACAATGTCAAATACAGTGGACAACAGTGGCTCTAGTGCCACAAACATACTAATAACAAATGAATATGAGCCCTACGTTGTCACTAACACTAAAAATCCTAGTGTCGTGCTTGTCACTACATCTTTTAACGGCAACAACTACATTACCTGCAGCAACAACTATATTACTTGGAGCAAATCCATGACTATAGCCTTATGTCCTAAGGACAAGTTGTCCTTCATCGATGGAACCTGCACCATGCCCACAGAAGATACAGTCTTATTAGTAAAATAGAAGAGAGCAGACATCATAGTAAAATCATGGATCTTCAATGCCATGATCAAAGAACTAGGTGACACCTTCTTATCTTTCTTACTCCTAGAGAACTTTGGGTAGATCTACAAGAAAGTTTTGGTAAAGGAAATGGGCCACTGCTGTATCAAATAGAGAGGGAAATAAGTTCTTTAAAACAAGGCATCTTAATAGTATCTGCTTATTATACTACACTAAAAAAATTGTGGGATGACTTGTCTAGTCTAAATCCTACTCCTATGTGCATTTGTGATGCTTCAAAGGCCATCACTGCCAAAGAAAATGCTCATAGACTTGTACAATTTCTAATGGGACTCAATGATGAGTTCAAGCATGTTGTTAACCAAATCATGTTAATGGAGCCCCTATCTAATGTGAATAAGGCTTTTTCTATGCTGCAAACTGTTGAGAGACAAAAGGTGGTGAATTCTACTAAAGACAGTACCCCTAACATGGCAATGCTAGCTAAACGGTCGAGTAGCAGGAAGAAATGTGGGGGAAAAAAATAACAATTCTGGCAAAGGACCTTATCTCAAGAAGGAGGATAAGTACTGTGAAAAATGCAAAAAATAGGCATACCTTGGAAACCTACTTCAAAATCCATAGGTCCCTGACTGGTACAAGGAGCTTGTTGCATAGAAGGAAAAAGGGAAGGCAAACATGGCCCAAACAACCGACAGTCCTGTGGATACTACACAAGAGTAGAATGAAGAAAAGCTATGGACTGAACATATATCTTCTAGTCTTGTTAATTTCATTCAACTGGAGATAAGTAAAGCTATCAAAGGTAAGACTACTGGGGAAGTAAAATATTGAAGGTATCAAAATTATGCAGGTAATGTTACACATTCTGTGAACACAGCTTTTAATTATCCTGAATCCTGGCTTATTGATTATGGCGCTTCTACACACATGATAGTAGACCTAAGTCTTTGTACTAATTATGTGGCTAATAATAATGCCTATGATCCTGTGACTCTACCTAATGGAACAAAGTAGGAAGTTGCTCATATTGGTCAGACACAAATAGGGGGATAAAATTTCTCTCAATGAAATTCTAAACACAGAGACCTTCCTATCCCCAAATAGCCTAAAAGGTCCTTCTTTAGAGTTTTACAAAGCTGAGAATGTTGCTCTTAATATTTCAATAACTTTTGATTTGTGGCATTCTAGACTAGGACATGTATCCAAGGAAAAATTACAGCACATAAATGAGATAAAGGTTTCTGTTGTTAACAAACATGAATGTCAAGTGTGTCCTTTGACTAAACAACATAGAAAACCCTTTCCTAAGCATGAGATACATACAGATAGACCTTTCAAAATCATCCATATAGACCTATGGGGGCCTTATAGTGTTTCTACTATGGGTGGTTCACACTATTTTCTTACAATTGTAGATGATTTCACTAGAGCTACTTGGATCTTTATACTAAGACACAAACACCAAACATAACAAACCATCATGCAGTTTCTTAAAAACATTGAGAGATAATTTGACACTAGAATATTGAAAATACAGATAGATAATGGAAGGGAGTTCATTAATCAGGAATGCATTAAAACTTTCAGGGAGATACGAATTCAACACTAAAAGAGTAGCCCCTACACGCCACAACAAAATGGTGTAGTGGAGGTCAAGCACAAACATCTTCTTCAGATCATTAGAGCCTTACTTTGAAAGCTAAATTGCCTAGAGGATATTGAGGAGAAGCATTATTAATAGCTACATACCTGATAAACCAAATCCCAACTAAAGTCTTAAGGTTTAAGAGTCCTTTTGAGAAATTACACAAAAGAAAGCCCAACTATGAACACCTAAAAATATTTGTTTGCCTCTGCTTTGCCTTAGACAAACACCAAACAGAACAAAACTAGATCCTAGGTCAAAAAAATGTATCTTTCTTGGATATATGCCAGACTACAAGGCCTATAAAGTTATGGACTTGGACACTAAAATAGTGTTCGTATCAAGATATGTGTTTTATGAGAGCAATTTCCCCTTTGCAGACAATGTTACAAACACGACACAAAAACCAGAACCTTTGTTCATAAGTACTTTAACCAATGCAAACGCCGCCAATAGAACAAAGTTCCCAGCCACTTGACTACACTTTATCTGACAACTCATAAGACCAAAACACACTACCCACTGTTCCCACATAAAGAAAAAGTGACAAAACACACATAACCCCCAAATACCTACAAGATTATATCCTTCAAACCACAGCACATCAATCCATTCATTCCCTTGATGATCGCAATGGAGCATTACAAGTTTGTTATCTTGCAGGAACAAATGAAGAAGGGTTAAGGATGCTAAACATCAAACACAACAATTGGTAATCTCTCTAGAATTTTTGAACCTTTATCTTATAATATTGCTAGTAAAGATGAAAGGTGGGTGAGTTCTATGAATGAGCAATTATCTACCTTAAAGAGGAATGGAACTTGGAAACTTACAGAACTTCTTAAAGAGAAGAAGGCCATAGCCTCAAAATTGGTATACAAAGTGAAGTACAATCTAGATGGGACAGTGGATAAATTGAAATCCAGGCTAGCCAAAGGTTTTTGTCATAAAGAGGGAGCTAACTATTCAGATGTTTTCTCTCCAGTGGTAAAAGTGATAACAATAAGAATGTTCTTGGCCATAAATGCCTCTTAAGTAATGGCCAATACCTGAGACATCAATGATGCTTTTCTTCATGGTTATCTAAAAGAAAAGCTATATATGCTACCTCCACAAGGCTACACCAAAGCTAATGAAGGACAAGTATGTAGACTAATCAGATCGATCTATGGCTTAAAATAAGCTAAGAGATAGTGGAACAAAGAGTTATCCTCTTAACTATTCTCAATGGGGTTTATTAAACCAGAAGTAGAACACTACCTATACACTAAGGGCACAAGGGATGACTTTATGGTAGTAATCATATACGTAGATGACATTTTGATAACAGGTGCAAATGAAGAATAGATGGATTCAGTTAAGAAAACATTGAATGCAGAATTCACTATCAAGGATATGAGATATGCAAAAATTTTCTTGGGAATCGAAATAGCAAGAGCAGAAGATGGGATGATAATTACTCAGGGCAAATACATCATAGACATCTTGCAGGAAACCAATTTACTGGACTGTTCACCTTTTGCAACACGCATAATTCCTGGAACGAAATTAAACATTGGAGAAGGTGAGCTACTTGATAAACCAAAAATGTATAGAAGATTTATGTGGGGATTACAGTATTTAGGGTTTACAAGACCTGATATTACATACTTTACACAACAACTCAGCCAATTCATGAGTAACCTTAGACTACCGCACTAGGAAGCAGTTAAAAGAGTACTGAAATAACTTAAGGGAACCTAGAACTTAGGGATTTTCTACGCAGTAGAGGAAAACCATCACCTTATAGCTTATTCTGATTCGGATTAGGGAAGTTGTGTCTTCTTTAAACGCTCCCTAACATGCCTCTACATGTTCCTCGGAAAATCACTAATCTCCGGAAAAACGAAGAAACAAACAACTGTGAGTTGCTCATCAGCTAAATCGGAGTACAGAAGCTTAGCTTCCACCGCTTGCGAATTGAAATGGATAACCCAGTTACTTCAAACCTTTTAGCTTAAGGTTAAAGAACCCATATCTTTATATTGCGATAACCAAGCTGCCATCTACATCTTGAAAAATCCAGTTTTTCACGAGAGATGAAGCATCTTGAGATTAATCTTCATCTGGTTCAAGACTGCGTGAAGTTAGGGTTACTTGAGTTAAAACACTTGAATACAAAAAATCAGCTCGTAGATTTGTTCACGAAGTCTTTGAGTGCACGAGTGTTTTTGGATCTCATTTACAAGATTGAAGTTATTGGTTATCAACCGAAACTCTGACTTGAAGGGAAAGTGATAAAAGACCCAAAAACATGTTGGCAATTTTGGGCATGCAATAGGCCACAATAGTGAGTTCCACTGGTTTTATTTCTTATTTAAAAATTTTTGTCCTTTTCTTCTTCACAACACAAGTAGTATTGTACATAGTAATAGGTAAGTAGTTTTGGTATTCTATAGCTAGCAGATTGTGTTAGTTAGTATTTCCCTTGATTCTTGATTCTAGAAGGCACAACTAATAGGAAAAGGGTTAGGGGGTATAAATTATGTCCTGAAAATTCAGTACAAAATGAACTAAAGAATTTACCTTCTTACCTACTGTTTACTATGCCATTTTACAGTAAATTTATGTGTTAAACGACAGTGCAGTGAACAGACCAGGAACCTTTGGATCCATCAGTACCCTTTGTTTTCTTCCCTCTTCTCTTTGGAAATTAAGAATAACATTTGTTATGAAGTCTAGCGGCAAAATTTCAACACGTAACTACAGAAATAGTTCGAGCTCTTAACATTGTTGCTAGAAATTGTAAATATCTTACGGCTGCTATGTGTAAACAACGATGCAGAGTAAATTTCTAAGTGCAAAAGTTAGGTTGATCATCCAAACAATTAAGTTCTAATGATTGAGCAGTTCCTTCTTATTTAGGTTGATCATCCAAACAATTAGGTGCTAATGATTGAGCAGTTCCTTCTTAAAGGGATTGTTTCTGCAATTCTTCTCCAATCTTCACGTTCTGATTATCAGTTACTATTGACCGTGCAAGATTTTGAATTTGATGACTCACACTACCATCCTTGCACAGGCCATCTCCTATCAGGATCAGGAAGCCACGAAGACCACTTGGATCTACCCATTTTCTTCTTCTTTTGTTTTCTCGTAGTCAAATCGCCCGAGATTTTCCTCAAGTTCAAGACCTTACCAACTACAGATCCCAACGCCCTGCTCTTTTTTGTGCCCGTTGCAGTATTTATCTCGAGTTCATCGTTCATCCTCATCGACGCTGACAGCCTCTCGTAGCGGGCGACCTTAGCACACTCCCACGATATGGATTCTGATAAAGTGCTTGACCTTCCCAGCTTTAACGATGACCCTATCTCCAGAATCCGGAGCTTCATTGCTGCTTATCTATTCCCAAGAATCTATGCTTTTGACCAGAACATACTTTTTAGTCGGTAAAATTGAGACGTATGTACCTGTGCATTTGCAAGTCGTCCACTTGGGGTCAATTTCCTAGCCTCTTTCTTTGAATTCCAACATTAATGTGGCAGCTTGGCTGTCAAGTGACGTGCAGACTAAATTTCACTGACCACATTAGCGCTGACATCAAAAGTTCAACTTTAGCGTTTCTAAACACGAATGAATAAAAAAAACCCAAAGTCTCCTGAGACTGGCGGTTGTGGTCACATTTCTTGTAGTGTGATATTCTCAAAATACTCGAATTTATTCTTACGTTTTCTAAATCACTTCTATTAATTTTTATGTTAAACAACTTGACATAACTTATAAGTGTCAAGTATGGTATCTATTAAACTAATTCTAAATTTTTTTAAAAGACATAATCATAGAATAATTATAAAAATTAATTAAACTACAAAAGACAGGTTAGTCTTTGACTTTTTTTAAAAATAATTTGAAGATCAAATTGTGTTTATTTAATGCTTATGTTAATTTATTAACAAAAATTTGCTAAGCATCCAAACCAAATTAATACCTTAAAAAAAGGCTAAATCACTACTTTAATCATCTTAATAACTAGGAAGTAGTATTTGATTCAATGTATAGTTATTGGAATGCATGTAGATATATATGTACACCTACATCTGAATATGAAAAAACACACACATAATTATGCATTTTTCATGGATTTGAACCTGGATACTAAATATTCTTTTTTACAAATATTTGTTGTTTCTTTGACCAATGAACTATATAACAAAATTAACTATTGAGAAAATTACTTTGTGAGAGAACTATAAAAAAATGTATAAAATGGTAATCTTACATTTTATCCTTGTGATCTCATTAATAAATTGGAGAAAAATATTCTTTATCATCTTTTAGCAATTCGGAAAAGAGAAGTCTAAAATTCGAAAAAGAGACTTTCTATAGGAAAGATGTAAAGCAGCAATAGAGATGTCAAAATATATCCAGCTTGGCCTAGTCAAACTGGCCTGCGAGCCAGCTGAATATGGCCCTTGACATTTTGAATTGGGCCACAGGCAAGGATTTGAATACCGGCTGGAAAACGGAATGGCATGGACAATCATCGATACTGGCAAAAAATACCGGTCAGTATTGGTGGGTTTCGATCGGTACCGACTCAGATCGGCTGGTATCGTAAACTTTAAAAACTCCAGGGACCTATTTGCAATTTTGAAATTTTTTTACCCTAAATCCCCAACCTCCACTCCCCCTCGACTCTTTCAGCAGACGCGCTCCTCCTCTCCTCTCTTCTTCTCTCATCTTTGCGCCGCCCCCTCCTCACCGTTGCCGCCCCCCTCTTCTCTTCTCACCGTCATCGTCGCGTCTAACCGCCGCCGTAGCCCTCGCCTCCTTCGCTCGTTCTCCCTTAGTTGTTCCTCCCTTCGCTTCGTCATTCCTCCACGCAGACCCGAAGACGCCACCACCTTCTCCGCCCGAAGCTGCCGCACCATAGCACCGCGACACAGCACTGAAGCCACCGGAGACGGTTCGACTCTCTGACCCGTGACAAAACCCGAAGACCCACCAAGATCCGAAATTGGTTTTATGAATTTTTTTCTGATTTCGAAAACTTCATGGTTAATTAAATTTTTTGTTGTGTTAGATACTTGGATAGTTGGATTGTGATGGATTTGGTTGGATGATGCACGGTGTTGGAGACTTGGATGGTGTTTTTTGTATTGTTACGTGATCTGGGTTTTGAAATTTTGATTGGATGATGCACGGTGTTGGGATTTTGGAATCTGGATTGTGGATGTGAATACTGAATTGGTTGGGTTCAGTTCTATTTGTGTATAAAATTATTTAGTTGGAGTTAGAATGTGATCTGAAATTTTGAATACTGAATTTAATTGGTTGTGTTTTGTGTATCTGAAATCTGAAATAAATGTCATTTGTGTTGCTTTGGTTCATGGATGTTCGGTTTGGAATTTGGTTTGGTGAAGATAAAGTTGCAAATTATAAATTAAGGACATAAGTTTATAACAAAATGAAATATGTTTACCTTGAAAGTTGACTAGAAAAATTGCAATTTAAGGCACAAAATTAGAATATAATGAAAAACCCTTTAAATGAAATGTGTTTACCTTGAAAGTTGACTAGAAAAATTGCAATTTAAGGCACAAAATTAGAATATAATGAAAAACCCTTTTTAAATCAACAAATATAGAAATTGAACTTGCATTGGTTTGATACTTCGGTTGGCAATACAAAGGGGCTGTTGTTAAGAGTTAAGATCTTTAGCATCAAATTGAAAATTTTGTAGCTCTTAATTTGAAAATTATGTACCATAAATATCATATCTATAATTTTTGTATTCTCACATGATTTTTATCAAATTAAATATTGGTTTTATAATAAAATGAGACTGTTGATGATGTAT
>JAOQMP010000208.1:26670015-26683106 GCA_027563575.1 Erythroxylum pedicellare | reverse complement strand
TTATAAGATTGAATCTATTATAGCCAATCACAAACTTAACAATTAAGAATAAGAGAATAAAAACAATCAAACAAATAATCATACATACATTAATAATAAGAGAATTCATCAACAATTGCATCCCTATATCTAACTAGGGCTTTGTGCTACTAAACACAATGAAAACAAAACTAAAATAATACAATCATAATAAAAAAGAAAGAAAGAAAGAACTAGAAGAGTTGTCATAGACTCATCCAATCTTGCTTTAAATCCTTTTTTAATGTGAAGAAACACTAAAATTAACAATTCAATGACAAAGGAGGTTGTCACCAACCTTTGAAGTCCCTTAAAAAAACCTTAATAAGAGTATTTATAAGATAGGTTACATAAAAAGTGTTAAAAGGTTATTAAACTTTTAATGTCATGCATCTTTGGAATGTTTAATATCAGAATTGATATGAAACCTAATTTTACGTTGATATTGATTTTTTTCTGGAACTCAAATCTTGAAACTTTTTACCAACAAGGGTCTAACACAGTGCTATATTATGACCGTGTTCTATAATAATTAACAACACTTCCCATATAGCTAAACACAAGTGCAAGACATGTAGGTCAGCTAGGAAATATGAATAAGACATAAAACCGTGTAGTTATTGCGTTTCTTGATGTAGCTCACTGATCCTAAAAAACATGTAGATGTTCTTCATCATAAGGCCAACATAGATTCATATAGATGACTTGCTGCTTAATTATCTATTTCTCCTAGTCTTTTACATCTTTGAATTGGAATCGATCTTCAATGCCTTCTGCATAATGACAGCTTTTAAATGACTCCAATATTGTTGCAATTCGATAAATATGGAGAAACTTGCACTTAAATCTATAAATTCTCTTCAAATAATCATCTATAAGTCAATAAATCAAACATAAGAGAATATCGTATAATTCTACATTAAACATGCCATAAAGATATCAAGTTACAACTAATTTAACCTTATAAACATGTATAATATAACCCTTTCACTTAGAACTTTTGTTCTTTGTATTTGTATAACTTTTCGTTATACAACTATAAGGCATTTCAATATTATCATACCATATCTTTTAAAACTTTTTGTTGTTTAAAAAAAAAGATTTGATTTTATTATCGATATGTATCAAATAAATGCTTTATAAACATCATCCATAATTACAATTATATTAAAGGAATAACTACATAAAAAATTTTCAATGTTCTATTAATTTCAAATGTAATATGATTTATTTCTAGGCATCTATAAATTTGTTCTATATTTTTTCACTAATTGAAAATTTATTTGTACTTATTAGTCTAAATTAAATAATAATATGCAATTAATTATAATTTCTAATGTTATATTATTTTTATCAGTTTTTTTGGAAAAGAAATTATATTAATGGTAAAGAACATTTGTCCTTACATTATAATGTTGAGAATATAGACAATAAGAATAGAGAATAATGAAACAATAGTTTGAAATACATTAAAAGAAAAACTATGACTCTAATGGGTCCTAGAATCCTTTTAGAGTTTAAAATATACCAAAAACACATATTTAGATGATACTGATTGTGATATCCTATCATAGTTTGTGGATCTTATTGTTTCTCTCTACACTTACATACACTTGTGAGATAGTCATTTCCTAGGTTGTGTTACCTATAGTGGCATCTCCACCACACCAAAACACCCATGTCTTTAGCACTTGTATCTCACTATTTCTCCTTAAAGTTGGACGCAAGACAGTTTTGTCATATATATTACAAAAAATCTCTGCCACACTAACATGCTCATATCTTCAGCCTTTATATGACTGAGGCTGCACCTATGTCCCATAGAGTGTTTTTCTAAAAGACTTCTAAAGAAATGATAGTTTCCACCCTAAAACTCCAAGATTTCATGCTTGTGAATATAAGCCATGCATAACAATCCCAAACTTGGTAAATATACGATTTATAGGTTGGGTTATATCAAATTTTAACATCTTGAGACATTAATCAAGTCCAAACAATGCTTGAAATTCTCCATAGTAACCATATTTTTCATCATGTCAGTTGCATTCTACAAAGTGTGAATCTTTTCCAACAAAATCTATCTAGATGCAATCAACTCTTTGATCTTGTGAAATTTCACATCTATGTGTTTAGTCCTCATATGATATACTTATTATTCTAGAAGATTGAATAATGGAGAGATTAGTGATAGAAAATGGTTGGTTTACTCTAAATATATGGATAAGTATATTGTTTTTGTTGTAATTTTTTCAAATCTAATAGTAAGGAAAATGTATTAGCAAATGATGAATTTAGAGATTGAAGCATCTTAGTGAGCGTCTTAAAGAATATGAGAATAATGTTGAGCCTATGAGCATATGACTAACATAAAGACTTGGACTAAACTAAAAGTAATATTGAGCAAAAATTAAACAATTGGTAAAGATTTCTAATAAGAAATTGTAAAGGAGAAAGAACATTGGAGATAACTTTTAAAAAGAATAGTTTTGTTGTGAAATGTCTTACCAAATATAATTTGGCTTTTTGAGGAGCCAATAAGAAACTTTATCAAGATAAAAAATGATAATTTTTTTGGATTGATTAAAACAATTGTTAAATTGTATATGATAATGCAAGATTATGTTACATATATTCAAAATCATGAATTCAACATCATTATCTTAGACATCAAATTCAAAATAAGTTGATTTCACTTTTGGCCCATAGTGTTTGAAGTTTTATTATAAGGATGATTAAAGAGGTGAAATACTTTTTTATAATTCTTGATTGTACCTCAGATGTGAGCTATCAAGAACAAATGAATCGGTATTATGATTTGTGAATATGTCAAAAGGAGTATTTTTTACAACTTCTTATGACAATGGTTCTAATATAAAGATAAAGCAACAAGTGGTTCAAAATCAATTACTTGAAATAAATCCAAGATCATTATATATTTCATGTTCTTGTTATTGTCATAATCTTACTGTTAGTAATATGACACATTCTTGTGTTAAAACTGTTTCATTTTTCAGAGTTGTGCAATGCATATATACATTATTTTCAAGTTCTCCGAAAAGGTGGAAGGTTTTACTTGATAATGTTTTGGGCTTAACCATGAAATCAATGTCCAAGACTCATTGGGAGAGTCAAACAAAAAATGTCAAAGTTATTAGATTTCAAGCTTCTTATTAAGTTATTAGATTTCAAGCTCCTCAAATAAGATTAGCTTTGATGGAATTATCTAGATCTTGTGATGATACCTAGTCAAAAAGTGAAGTAGAAAGTTTGGTTAGTGCACTTGAGAGTTTTGAGTGTTTACTTAATATTATTTTGTATGATAGTTTATTTGTTATTAACATGGTGAATAAAAAGTTGCAATCTAATTCTATATGCATTGATACTACCGTGGAGCAATTAAAAGGTGTGATGGTATTTTTTAAGAAATACAGAAACAAATGGTTTATCTTTCTGGTATGAATATTGCCAAAAGCGTAGTATATAAGATGAATATAGAGCTTACATTTCCAACTAAACGTTATATTATAAGGAAAATACAATTTGACGAAAATGATTATGATGAAGAAATACATTCAGTTGAGGAGTCCTTTAAAGTTCGTTACTTTCTGTCATTGTGGATATAGTAATTGCTTTGTTGAAGAATATATTTGAGCAATTGATGTCATTTAAAAGTATATTTGAAATCTTATTTGATTTAAAGAAGTTGAGGTTGTTAGACGAAGATGATCTAGGAGAATCTTACACTAATTTGATAACTACTTTTTCTTATAATAATGTGTCAAATGTAAATTTATATGATCATTTTCTGAATTAAAAGGATTGCAAATAACTTTGCGAAATGAGCTAATGTCCACTGTTAAAATTCTTGAATTTGTTAAAGTTGTAGATTATTATCCAAATATTTCAATTGCTTATTGATCTTGATACTATTATTGATAATTTTACATTTAGAAATATGCAAAAAAAATATTTTTTTAATGATTATTTGTGTGCTTGTTAATGTAATTCTATAGTTACTTAGTGTTTTGCAATATAATATTAATATTGTTGTTTTTAATGATTTTGTTTTGCTGACATTTATAAGATGTTGTTAGCTTCTATTATGATTATCTAACATTCATATTTTCTTAAGTATTAGAGCTTACGAGTTAAGTCATTTATATATAGATATTAAAATTTGATAACAAAAACATGCGTTGGAGGTTTATACATTTACATATCGTCAATTTATTAGAGTATTTCTTTTTGTTTTTTGTCTCGAACAAATAAAACGGTAGTAGCAGCTTATAATTTCCTTCCATTTTTTTTGTAGTGATATGCGCAGAAAGGTTAACGCTAAAGTGACATAGAGAAAATAATTTGTCATGATTTGATATGCTTTTGTTTTGAGGTGGGTAGGGGTCTGGAGGTGGACCCATTGAATCATTTTTCAGTGCATAAAGCAATCTTCCGATGCTTATCGTCATTTGTTTTCTTTGACGGGGATGCTGGTGCCACTAAATTTCTTGAAAGGACTACATGATCTATACTTGTGAGACTGTAATAAAATATTCAATGAACTATGTCTCTTTAAAAATGTAAAAAAGATAATCAAAAAGTTAATTTCGGAATTTTGATTGTGTAATAGCTTAAATTCATTGAATGAAATACATGTTTTGCTATATTAAAGTACTTTTTCTTACTTCAAACAGGATTTTACTAATTTGGGATTGAGCCATTGTTAATTTGTCATTAGCAACTCCTTTTCCAAATAAATATATGAAAAAGAGACTTTGATCTAATTAGTTTTAATTATTTAATTGTTCCCGTGTTCCGCTGCTAATGACGAAATGAAAAGCCAAGCTCATGGTGATGGACCACCTGTCACTGTATCATAAATGATTGAAAGATCGTGTGCTGATTAAGTGGCCTGGTATTTATTTCCTTATCTAATTAATGGCCCCAATTGAAAAGTGGGAGGGTAAAGTTTCTTCTTTAATCTTTCAATTATTGCACCAAAATATGTTCTCTCCTTCTAGATAAGATGAAATGTTATTGAACAAGTTTAGTCTTAAGTTGAATAGTGTTTATAATTTCTGACCCTGAAGAATGGGATAAATAATATAATATGCTCTAATTTCTTACCTCAGAAAATAGGATAGATATATTTATTATATGCAAACTTTTGCCTTTCTCTTCTGCTTTTGGCATTATCACATGTTCCCAATCAAATTATGTTTTTAATCCATCTGAATTCTAAGTATTTCTTTCTAATAAAATAAAATAAAATGTAGGATTGAAGTTAAGTAGGGGCCGGTTCCATGCGTCAGCCCCTTGTCTCTTGAGAGTTGAGATACACCGTTGGCTGTAGGGTTTTCTCTGTTCCCAGTCGGCAAAATTGAGCCAACGACGGCTAAGAACATATATATATATATATATATATATATTATTATCAGAAGCAATGGACACTATAACTGTTTATATCAGCGTACTGATGATCGGCATAATTGAACCAACAACGTCTAAGAACAGTAACTTCGTGATACATATATATATATCTATATCTATATATGTATATCTATTATCAGAAGCAACGGATACGACAAATCTGTGGATTAGCTGATCCTCGGGCTTTCTTATGCATACCTGGGCAGGAAATTTAGTAGTTATGGCAAGAAACAGAATTTGTTTGTGTTTGCTGCTTCTGGTTTTTGTTCAGGTTTGGCAGTTGATGACGTACATCTGTCTCCAAGAACAGTGCCTCTTCATGTTGCTTGCATTCTTTTTGTTTCCTTCCGTGCTTTCATTGGACAAAAATGATACGGGTAAGGGCTTTAGGCTACGACCTAAACTATATCATAGGTCTATGTGTACTCGGAAGCTTCTTTTTATGTTTTTTGTTAAAGAGTTGAAGCTGCAAACACTACAACATGGTAGTTCTTTGGCTACGTTTTTATTGGCGACGAATATTTTATTTATAATTATAAATTTACTAAAGTGATCATTTTGACATTGAACATCTTATTGATAAAAGTAAATTTTAATATTATTGACAATGATTCTAATTCTAAAAATAAATTTAGCTAACAACAATGTTAAATCATTTCATAAATTAATAAAACTATAAACTCAAAATTAATTAATATTATATAGATTCATACTTTTTATTTTTTTCTTTTAAATTATATGATTTGACAATTTTATATGGAGTCACAAAATTTTCAAATAGTTTTAACATAAATTTTGTAACATAATGATATATGATTCTTATAGAAAAAATAATAAATAATGATATAAGTAATACAATATTTTAATTAGAACTTTAACAATTCTTACAGATAAAATAATAAATAAATAAAAAAGATAATGAAGTTCACGCCTATTCCATTAAAGAGAAAAATATATAATTATTTTTCTAGATTCTAACTGATATCAGACTCAGTAGATAAGGTAAAGGAATTCCTTAAGACTCCTTGCATGTTCAAAAAGATCAATTGAAATAGACAAAGATCTTCCCCTAACAATTAGTTTTCCAACATTTTCTTGGCAGTTTCTTCCAACAATTTCTTGGCTTTAATTAAACTAGCAAAAGATACATTGAATGATTTTCCAAATGCAGTATGTAACAGTGAATTAGATGAACTGCACGTACTATGTATTTCACCTAAGAAACAAACAATATAAAACAATCGCCTTAATTTCTTCACAATTATTTGAAAATTAAATTCTAAAAACTAAAAAATGTTAAATCAAACGGTATAAGGAACCCAAATTTGAACAAATACATACCGGATTGAATGATTCCATCATCGGCACAATGAACAGGCATATTTTTCGCAATTGATGATTGTTTCAAACTACCAATTTGCTTAACCATGTACGGACCATCAGGATATTGCCACTGCCTTCATTTTCATCAATGTTTTCTTGAAGATTCGATGAAGCTTTACACAAGACATATTATATACAACCACACATTCATCTGATAACTCCTTAATAGAAAATGAGATACAGATAATAAAGAAAGAGAGCGAATTTGAATGATACTAAAAACCTTGAAGAAAAAGATCGATCATTGAAGGCAAATGGTGATTAGACTTTTGTGAGCAGATTTGTTATGTATCGATTTGTTCTTCAATAGGAAGAATTCTACTAGATACCTCCCATCAAAACTCATTTCTACCATTGGAAACTATCTGCCACGTTAACATTTCACAATGAATTTATGGTAATAGTTTTATCCTGAAAAGGTAATAAAAACAAAAACAGGTCATATATATATAATCAACATAGAAGTAGAGTGTACAATTAAATAAGGAAACAAAAAATTATATGAAGTTATATGCAATTAACAAAATATTCACAGAAGAAGCAAAGATCATGGGAGCATAATTTTTTAGCCAGCTAAAAATCCCATGCACAAGCACATTCTAAGTTTACCACTAATCATTAAAGATTAATAAAACTCATAGCACATGCCACAAATTAATAAGTGATTTGACATTTTTAAAAATGAAAGGCTTCTTATTTGAATATTCTTTTCACAATAAACACACTTCTAAGATTATTAATAGACATCAATAAGTCAGTCTAACTAGTTGAAGTTAAGCTTATAACCTATTCACATAAGAAAGAAAGTTTCTATTACACACATAATCAGTACTTTTATACATTGTCTATTCCAAACATAACTCACAACCTACATAAATACACTACCAAATTATACAACATATACCATATAACTTTTTAAGTCTTTTATCATCAAATCTAATACAAAGATGCTTATCAATTAAGGTAAAGTTCACTATTTATCTTTGTAGTTGTGATTAATCCATGCATTAATTTTGAACATGGTATAAACATAATACATTATTTTTGAACAGAAGCATAAGCAAGGGAGAACATCTTAAACCTTAACTTATAACAAACAATAGAAAAATTGCAAATAAGAAGAAACGGTGAGGAAATGACTTTGGAGATCTAGGATAATCAATCATGCACAGAAGTATCCCACTTCCCCACCAATTTTTGACATGAAATTGCCTTCGTCCCTATATCATTGTCATTATAAACTTTTTTTTCAATTATTTAGTTAGGAAAGTTTGTTATAACATTCTAGCAATGTTAACTTTTTCTACTAACTGGGACAACTTGATAAAAATTAAATGAAAAATAAATACACATGTAGAGATAACCAAGGTTTACACTCACATAAATAAAATCCAACACACTATTTATAAGCATTGTGGAAATGAATAATATAAAAAACCAAAACCCTCATGTGGAGATGAAGACAAAGACGTACAACGATGATGAAGATGAAGACGCACATCAGAGATAAAGATGAACACCGGAGACAAAGACCAAGCTGAGAACTCAGGCACCAAACTGGAAGAGAGTTTATTACAACTAAAAAGACGGAGACATGATGAATTTGGGTATTAAGTTTTCAATTTGATAAGACAATGTCGTTTTGGGGATATTTGGCAACAAATAAAAAAATCGTTGCTAAAAGGACACACTCTTTCACTAAGATTTCTAAAAATTGTCACTCTTCTCTAAATTCGTCAACAAGGGCTAACCTTTTGCGACACTTTCTAGAAGCGTCGCCAATGCTTAAATAAATTTATAATTATGAATTCACTAATTTTCACTTGATCATTTTGTAACTGAACATCATAGTTATAAAAATTAAATTTAATATTATTGACAATGATTCTAAATTGAAAAATGATGCAGAACTTTGGATTAGAAAATCTATTTATTTATTTATTTGTTATGTTTTACTTTGATTAAGACTACACAGACTTTTTATCCTTGTTATTAGGTTCTAGGTCATTATAATTCATATAAATACTTCTTTATTGTATTACGGATGCACTTTTTGCCTATTTTCAATCAAAATACTATATTTCTTGTAAGGTTTTTGTCTATCTTTTGAGTTCTTTGTAGATATTGGATCAGATCTGCATTTTTTGTACTCTTGGATTAGAGTACTGCATTTCTGTGCTATGTCAGGTGGTATCAAAGCCTTGAAAACCTAAGGTTTGTTCATCTGACAATGGTTAACACTAACGACGACGTTCGTGGGTTACCCAAAGTTTGAGAGTCAATTCACAATATGGAACGACAATTGGCGTTGATTTAGGACCAGTTGTAAGCTTTGTTATGAGGAGACAACACAAGAAGAATTGAGGAACCAGTTGTTTAAGAAGGTGACCCTGCGAGGCATCCTCAGATTCAAAATCTCGGGTCAGGGAAAATAGTTCCAGTTATGAAGAAGAAGTCATCTATCCAAGACGAAGAGGACACTATGAATATAAACTTAAGGTAGATATCCCATCTTTTAGCGGAGATCTAGATATTGAAGGCTTTCTTGATTGGTTGGCAGAGGTAGAGAGACTCTTCAATTATAAGGAGATTCTAGAGGATAAGAAAGTGAAGTTAGTGGTCTACCGTTTAAAGGGGGAACTTTCGTATGGTGGGGGTAGTTGCTAGAGTCACAAAGGAGAGAAGGGCAGAATCCAGTTTCTTCGTGGAGGAGGATAAAACAGTTGCTTAGAGGGAGATTCTTACTGCCAGATTATGAGCAGTATATTTTCGACTCGTATCAGTAGTGTCTTCAAGGCGGTTGTAATGTTTATGAATACACAACAGAAATTTTGAGGTTGGCAACCCGCAACCAGTTATCTGAATCTTAACCTCAACAAGCCTCATGCTGTTTAAGAGGGTTGAGATTGAATATAAGGGAGAAGATAGGAATCCAGATGGTGCCTACAGTGCAAGATGCGAGAAATTTAGCTATGAAAGCTAAATCTATACTGAATGAGAAGCAATGGGAGTTTAAGTGCTATTCAGGTGGGAAGAGTCTAGGCGATAAAAGAACGGAGGTGGTTATTGTAACCTCTATGAGGAGTAGTGTTGGCAAGGGAAGCACTAATGGTGGAAGCTCAAACAAAATAGCTCCACCATCTTCTAAACACGCCAATCTTTCTACCAAACTAGCTTCATCAAAGTGTTATAGGTGCGGCGAGCTAGGACATAAATCTAATAAATGTCCAAAAAGAAGAGTAGTAAACATGGTGGAACAACCAGAGGAAGAAGATGAAGAGGAAGTGTGCAAGCCCGAAGGTGATAGTTGGGAACAATAGGGAGAAGAGGATGAGGAGACTATGTGTATGTCATCAGAAGACTGATGATATCCCATAAGGAGCATGGTGATTTACAAAGACATAAGCTCTTTCATACGAGGTGTTTGGTGCTAGGAAATTTGTGTGAGTTGATCACTGATGGAGGCAGTTAGGAAAATATTATAGTGAAATTATTGTGAATAAGTTAAAGTTGACTATCGAGCCACATCCAGATCCTTATATCATTGGATGGATCAAGGAGGTTAGACAGATTCTAGTTAAATAACGGTGTTAAGTGACTTTCTCTATTAGAAAGTATCATGATAAGCACTACTGTGACATAGTAAAGATGAATGCATGTCAGATCCTATTGGGAAGACCATGGCAGTTTGATGTAGATGCGATGCATTCCAGAAGAAAAAATACATACAATTTTGTAAAAGATGACGTAAAGTATATACTTTAATACCTATCAGTGGCATGAATTCTTAAAGAAAGATTCAGAAACCTTTGTTACAGGTAGAGAATAATCGAGGAAAATTTATTGGTGAGATGAAGGAAACAAAAGAGGTGCATCTATTAATGGTTAAAGGGGAAAAGCTAGAAGAAAGCAAGTCCAAGCTTGTGGTATCTCAATAAGTGCAATCTATATTAGAGGAGTTTGCATATGTGACTCTAGAGGACCTACCAGAGGGATTACCGCCTATGCGCGATATCTAGCACCATATTGACTTAGCTCCAGGAGCCAACTTGCCTAATTTGCCTCATTATAGGATAAGCCCAAAAGAGAAGTTTTGTTGATCTCAATAGTAATAAAAAACATATTTTTCTATTTTCCATATTGGAAGGAATTGCTATTGAGATATAATCTTGATATGATGTATATTGAAAAAAATACCTGTGAGAATATTTTAGGTACTTTGATGGGATTGATGGAAAATTGAAAGATACAACTAAGGCTAAATTAGACTTGGAAGACATGAATATAAGAAAAGATTTGCATTTGAAAAGAAGAGATGATGGGTCATACATGATTCTACCTACATGTTACAACATGTTAAAAAAGAAGAAGCAAACTTTTTGTCAATTTCTTAAATCAGTCAAGTTTCCTGATAGGTATGCATTTAATATAGCCCGTTGTTTTAATGCAAATGAGGAAAAGTTTTATGGTTAAAAAGTCATGATTGTCATGTACTTCTACAACAATTACTTTATGTTGGAATACGTAGGTGTTTGCCTATAATTGGATGAGTTCGTTAAGCAATTATGTTGTAAACATGGACAGAGCCACAGTGGGGGCAAGTGGGGGCACTTGTCCCCACTGTATTTAAAAAATTTTAATTTTTAATTATTATTTTAAATTAAAATTTCATTAAAAAATTAAAAATTTGCCCCATTAATTTAATTGGTGACAAAAAAATTAAAAATTATAGATATATTAAGATATCAAATAAAAAATAAAATCTGAGCCCATCTAGTTTTATTAAGATTACTATTATTTGGGCCCATGACTTTTTTAAAAATAAAAGTATACAAATAGAAAGATAAAAACTATATGCTTGACTTTTTTTATTCAAATTTTCTACCCTTTTGGCTTCTTTATCAGACTACTTTTTGTCTTCATCTTCACCTAACTCCGCAAGAACTACCACACCTAAAGCAAAAAATAATAATCTATATTGAACGCAATTGTGGAAAGGATTTCCCCACAGGCCCCACCTCGTTCTACTACTGATAGGTAAATTCCCACTTCTTTTCTTTAGAAGAATGTGTAGTACATAACATTTAAAGATGGGTATGAGCAGTGATCAATTGACTATACTGCTGCAAGGTAAGTTCTATCTTGTTACACGCCTTTCAAAACACTTTAACGTTATTATTGTCTGCTGCTGAACATCAGTAAAAATATTGAAATGACATCTGCCAATTGAAACCTAGTGGGAAGGGAATAGGTGCCGTTCATTCTTCTATAGAATAATGCGTTATACTAATTTTTAGTCGTTAGAAGTGAGCACGAAATAAAGTGAGTATTTATATATTAGAATTTTGAGTTAGATATGAATCATTTTTTATATTAAATAAAAAATTATAAAAAATGTAGAAATAGAAAACAAAGAAAAAATGTACAAATGTTTATAAATTTAAAATATAAATTTAAAAAATGATTTGCTTATTCACATAACTGTAATAGGTATGTTTATGTAACAGGATAAATTGCTTGTTCATTTTTATAAACTTATATTTTAAAAGAAGGCTGGTTCATGTAGAGAAAATTTATAATTTAATTAAAATTTTACAAAGATAGATTGTTATTGCGAATAGATGATTGGTTTAAAGTTTCCAAGTAGTATAGTACATCCTTTTCCTGTTTTCCATATCAACTCCAATCTTAGTATATATGAAAATCTTACTTCTTGTTTGTATATTTCATAAATTTGCATATATGTAAAGTGTTTTTCAAATAGTTTTAATTAGTTAGATTTTTTGTGAATAGATATTTTTTATTTATTTTGTATTCAATTTGTCCTTAATTACTTAACTTTGGTTTCAGTTATGGACAAATTTCTCAAAAAGCCTCTTACAAATAAGGATTCTAGCCCCAACTCTTTAAAGCATCCTCATTTAGAAGTCAATTTAAATGATCTTCAATTTGATCTAGGATTGCGGAAAAAAAATTCAGATTATCATCCTAATGACTATGATAGAAAACGAAGAGCTTATTTGTAAAAGGGTCCATGTCAACCTTTTGAGCATGATTTTCATAAAGAAAACTTGGAAATATTTATCGTAGATTTGTTCCATCTTGGTTTAAAGAATACACCAATTGGTTTGAGTATAGTGTTACAAAAGATGCAGCTTTTTGCTTTTGTTGCTATCTTTTTAGGCTGGATATTGGAAGTCAAGTAAGTGGTGATACTTTTGTTACTGATGGATTTAACAATTGGAAGAAAAAAGATAGATTTC
>JAOQMP010000208.1:26649804-26669915 GCA_027563575.1 Erythroxylum pedicellare | reverse complement strand
TTTATGATCATCTGAATTTTGTAAAGAAATTCAAGAAATCCCAAAAGATTAATATCTTTGAAAAGTTTACACAATTTAACCCCCCTTCTTAGTATTTTATATATTATACATGATTTCTATATTAACAAGTGATTTACTTCAGTTGGTATCAAAGCGAGGTTTCCAAGAAACAATGTTACAAAGTGAGGACAAAGATTTATGGATGAATCACATGTTTTTATAGCTAAAGGTGCCTCGATCATAAGACTTCCTATATTTAATGGTGAGGATTATTATTATTGGAAGGACAGGATACGGCTCTTTATAGAATCCACACATATTGACCTTTGGGATATCATCAAGAATGATGCATATACACCAATAGATGATGAAGGCAATAGCATATCTCGTGAAAAATGGTCAACCAATCAAAAAGCTCAATTTTAGTTAAATTCAAAGGCCAAGTTCTTTCTAAGTTGTGCCCTAAGCAGAAGTAAATATGATGCGAATCTGTAAAGGAAATGTGGGGCACATTATCCATGAAGGCACAAATCAAGTGAAAGAGTCAAAGATTAGTATTCTTGTTCATCAGTATGAGCTGTTCAAGATGAAAGATGAGGAGGCTATTGATCAGATGTTTTGACGATTCCAAATGATTGTTAACGGACTTAAAGATCTTGGGAGAATCTATAATAATCAAGATCATGTCAGAAAGAATCTCAGAAGTCTTCAAAAAAGATGGAGACCCAAAGTTATAGCAATACAAAAGGCCAAGGACTTAAGTAAGCTGAAACTAGATGAATTGCTTAGTTCATTGAAGATATATGAAGTAGAGCTTGATGCAAAAGATAAACCTAGAAGAGATAAATCTATCGCATTAAAGGCTATTCAAAAGAATCAGAAAAATAGAAGCTCATCTTCAAAAGCATTAAAGATTGAAGAAATCAAGAACGATGATGCTAGTGAATCTGATCAAGATTCAAGTGAAGATGATGATGAACTATCCTTCATTTCAAGAAAGATCAGGAGGATGCGGAAAAATAAAGCAAAAGGAAATAAAGACTTTTCTTTTAAGAAGAATAGCAAAGACGAATCAAAGAATGAGAAAAGTTCTATCGTCTACTATGAGTGCAACAAACTAGGACATTACAAGTCTGAATGCCCGTTGGTTAAAAGAAAACAGAAGAAAAGTAAACAAAACAAAAAGAGCATAATGGCAACTTGGGAAGATTTGGATTCGTTTGAATCTGACTTTAACTTAGAAGCATCAGAATAAGCAAATATATGTTTGGTAGCTGGAAAAGAATGCGACAATGAGGTAACTTCTAACTTTAATGAACTTCAAGATGCGTATTTAGAATTGTTAGAAGATTCATATGCTATATTAAAATAATATGGGATTTTGAAAAAGAAATTTGCTGAAAGTTTGAAGAACACAAAAGTGTTAGAAAAAGAAAACGTCGACCTTAAAAAACAAGTAGATGATATGAAAAAAAGTAACTGTAAATAGATATGAGGAAATTAATTAACTGAAATAAAGGATTAATAGTCTTTCAACAAATTTATCAGCATTTACTGAAAGTACAAAAAGGATGATTGATATGATTGGAAAATATCAATCATCCAAACGATAAGAGTAGTTTAGGGTTTAATAATAGTAGTGTTTGTCATAATAAGAGTTTTGTTCCTAACAGAAAGAAAAAGAAACAATTTTCTTGTTACTCGATGAATTATTGTAAGTCTAATCCCAAAGGACCTAAGAAAATATGAGTACCTAAGAAAGAAATAATATCTACTACAGATCTCCTTTCTTGGAAAAAGCAACCAGCACTAATGGTACTTGGACATTGGATGCTCGTGACATATAACGGGAAGAAGGTTTATGTTCCTAAACCTCCAAGATAAGCAAAGAGGATCAGTAACTTTTGGAGATAATCATTAGGGTAAATTAATTGGAATCAGCAAAATTGGTAAAGATTCATTTGCGTCTATTGATAATAGGATTAAATCATAATCTAATTAGTGTAAGTCAATTATGTGATTCTAGTTTTGAAGTATCCTTTAATCAAAATTCTTGTGTAGTTAAAAACAGGGACGATTCCATATTCTTTTCTGCCAAGAGACGGAATAATCTCTATAAAATTAACTTAGACGATTTGAAAAGTCAAAATATTTCATGATTTATATCAACAGATAAGGAAAAACTAATTTGGCACAAAAAGATAGGTCATGTTAGTTTTAAACATATTTCCAAGTTAGTTAGGCATGATTTGGTAAGAGGATTACCAAAGATAAGTTTTAATAAAGAATTCTTTTGTGAGAGTTGTTAGAAAAGAAAACAAGTTAAAACATCTTTTTCATCCAAAAACATTGTAACTTCGTCTAAACCTCTAAAGTTGTTACATATAGATTTGTTTAGTCCACTAGAACACTAAGTCTAGGTGGAAAGAAGTATGGTCTCGTAATTGTTGATGACTTCACTAGATATTTTTAGATATTGTTTTTATCACATAAAGATGAATCTCTTAAGTATTTTAAGGTTTTATCTAAAAAGTTACAAAATAAAAAAGGAATTTATATTGCTAGAATTATGAGTGATCATGGTAGAGAATTTGAAAATAAAAAATTCAAAATATTTTGTGAAGAGAATGGAATTTTCCATAATTTCTCTACTCCTAGAACCCCTCAACAGAATGGAGTTGTAGAGAGAAAGAACAAGACGATTGAGGAAATTGTCAAGACTTTGCTATGTGAAATGAATCTTCCTAAGTATTTCTAGGCAAAAGCTATAAATACAGCTTATTATATTCAAAACATAGTATTGTTGCAACCTATGTTAAATAAAACTCTATAAAAAGGAAAAAAGTCAAATAGATCTTACTTCTATCCTTTTGGTTGCAAATGCACTATATTGAATGCAAAAGAAAAGTTAGATAAATTTGATTCTAAGATCAACTCAGGAATTTTTCTAGGATATTCAATGACTTCTAAAGCTTATAGAGTTTATAATCTTGCTTCTAAATTTGTTGAAGAACCTATGCATGTAAAATTTAATGATGATTCTCATCTAGATAGAAGAGACGATTTTGATGATGAAACTCTATCTACTTCTTTAGTTAATAATCTAGACATGTCAACACTAGACGATCCACCTGATAAGGTAGAAAATTTTGAAAATTTTGAAAATTTTAGTCTAAGAAAAGACTGGAAGTATAAATCTTCTCACCCAAAAAACCTGATTATAGGAGAAACATCAGAAGGAGTGAGAACTAGGTCTAAATTTAGAAGAGAGGAAAATGTAGCTTTTGTTTCTGAATTAGCAACTAAGAAAATTGATGAAGCTCTTCAAGACGAAGCTTGGATTTTGGCTATGCAAGAGGAGTTAAATCAATTTACAAGGAATAAAGTTTGGTCTCTAATTCCTAAACCATCCAATAAATCTATCATAAGAACCAAATGGGTATTCAAAAATAAACTAGACGAATCAAGAAAAGTAAACCGTAACAAAGCTAGATTAGTAGTTCAAGGCTATAATCAACAAGAAGGATAGACTATAATGAAACATATGCTCCTATAGCTAGACTAGAAGCTATTAGGAGATTGCTTGCATATGTTATTTTCATGATATAAAACTGTTTCAAATGGATTGAAAAGTGCTTTTTTGAATGGTTTTATAGATGAAGAAGTTTATGTAAAACAATCCCCAGGTTTTGAAGACATTGATAAACCAGATTATGTATATAAACTTCATAAAGCTTTGTATGGATTAAAACAAACACCTCGTGCTTGGTATGATCGTCTGCATTCGTTTTTTATTAAAAATGACTTTATTAAAGGACAAGTAGATAAAACTTTATTTAGAAAATATATTCAAAAATGATTTTATAGTTGTACAAGTATATGTAGACGATATCATTTTTGATGCGACTTCTAAAAAATTATGTTCAAATTTTGAAAATCTTATGAAAATTGAATTTGAAATGAGTATGATGGGTGAATTAAAGTTCTTTCTTGGTTGACAAATTAAACAAACTGAAGAAAAGATTTTTATTCATCAACAAAAATATATTAAAGAACTTTTAGGCAAATATAAAATGGAGAATGTCAAACTAATGTCAACTCCTATGCATCCTTCAATCCTCTTATCTAAGGATGAAGTTGGTAAGAAAATTGAGTAAACTCTTTTTAGAGGAATTATTAGTTCTTTGCTTTACCTAACTGCAAGCAGACCTGATATATTGTTTAGTGTTTGTTTGTATACAAGATTTCAAGCAGATCCTAGAGAATATCATTATATTGCTTTCAAAAGAATATTGAGATATTTGGCAGGTTCTACTGATCTTTGCTTAATGTATGAGAAAGGTAAAGATTTCAGATTAATTGGCTACTGTGATATTGATTATGTTGGAGATCGGATTGATAGAAAATTTACAAGTGGAGGTTGTCACTTTCTTGGTTATAATCTAATTTCTTGGTCAAGCAAGCGGCAAAGTTCAATTGCTCTATCTACTGCAGAAGCTGAATACATGTCAGGTGCAAGCTGTTGTTAACAGATGTTATGGATTAAATATCAGTTAGAGGATTATTCTATCTAAGAAGATCAGATTCCAATCTTCTATGTCAACAGAAGTGCTATTAATCTCTCAAAGAATCCAATACAACACTCAAGGGCAAAGCATATTAAAGTTAGACATCGTTTTATAAGAGAATATGTACAGAGAGGGATCATCAATCTACAATTTGTTGAGACAAATCAACAATAGGCAGATATCTTCACCAAACCCTTAAATGAAAAAAGATTCAAAGAAATCAGATGAAACCTGAATATGGTAATGTTAAATGACCATTCGTCTGACACTCTATGATCTAGACGATTTGTCTAGAAGAAGCTGAAAAGTCGTAAGTTTTCAAGTAAAATAGTTATGGTAAGTTATGAACGACAACTTTTCAAGACTATGTATAAACAGGAAATCTTCTCAAGACTCTGAAACACCTTACACTCTAGAATTTTCTTGAAAAACTTCGAAACCGACTTGTTTAAAGTGCTCTCAACAAAGACAATTTAACACTCTGCTCTAAACCTCGAATTCTTCTCATTTCATATTTTATCTTTATATACTAACCTCGCTTCGTTAAGAGAAATACATTTCTATGTTTAGTGTTTATTTGTTACAGATTAAAAATGTCGAAATCTCTTGTCTATCGGAGACTCGTCGATTTCACTTCCTTGAAGAAAAATCAGACAGATATCAAACCAGAGATTGAAGCGGTTGGCTGGAAAAATTTCTTCAACATCCGAGAGACGGTATATCTAAATGAATTATATGAGTTCTGGAAGAATGCGAAGGTGGTAGATAACACCTTGGTATCGATGTTAGATGGGTTGTCAGTAATAGTCACATAAGATTCTATCGAGAAGGCTATTGGGTGTCCAAGTATTGGAGAAAAAATATTTAACAATACAAAATGGATTGCTCAAAGTCATATAGACAAAGCTGACATCAATCAACAATGGATGCAATAATCTAGGAGTCAAGAATTATTCAACCCTCATTCTGAAGGCTAAGGTTCTTCATTCACTTCTCTCCATTATATCCTACCAAGAGCAGGATCAAAAGACATGGTGACAATGAATGATGAACATTGTCTGTTTCATCTAATTACTCACCAACCCGTTAATCTTCCGTTTTTGATTATGAAGTACATGATAAAGGCTAGGAAGGATTATTATGTGAAGAGTGGTTCTTTACCTTACAGTATGCTATCAATAAGATTCTTCAAAGAATTTGTAATCCTACTTGATAGAGGAAACAGAGTAAAGATGAATATTAAGAGTGTTATTAATGCCTCTACTATTCACAAAATGGGAATCAAGATTGAAACTAAAACAGATGTAGATTTTACACCGAAAGCAAAGTCTGAGGAGGAGTTTTTTGTAAGACGAAGAGAGTAAACACGTTCCATCTAAAATACAAGCAAAACCTCAATCGTCCGGAAGAATACCAGTAGAGGAAAAGGTTAAAAAATTGTCTGATGTGCCAATACAAGTCAAGACGGTTCTAAAGAGGGAGGAAAGTGAGGTTCAACAATCATCTCATCAAGTGCCTTTAAAGAGGAAGGTTGAGATGCTCCAATCAGAAAGGCCCAAACAGTTAAGAAGGTCACTAAGATTATTGACCTTACTACAACAAGAACAGAAGAAGTAGAAAGTTATAATTCTTGGTGGAGATCCTGAGAGTAAAAAGAAGTCAGAGCAACAACAACAACCTACCAAATCAATTGTCTCTATCCCTCAAATTCAATCAGCACAATCATCTAGAGAGACAGAGATAAAAAGGAAGATAAAGCTTAGTTAAAAAAAGGTTTCTTCATCTGATGTTCCATAAAAGACACATACTGTTGAACACCATCTAGTACTTTACAACCATCCTCAACCAATAAAGAAAAAGGATTTGAAAATGAAGGTCATAGAAGAATCAACACCTGATCGAAATAGAAGTTCAATTATCATCAGAGAACCTTCTAAACAGACATTCAAAGTTCAAGTTAAAACTATACTATTAAACAATCAGATGATACATCTTCTAAGTCATGAAGAATGAAGACTATATGGCATCCTATGAGATGAAAAGTTAGAACCACATCCATTGAATATTACAAAAGATCATTATACAATCTATCCAATAACAAGTAGAACAACAATCAAGATTGTACTATATGTACAACCTAGACGTACAACACCTATAATAAACAAAGGAAAAGGAAAGAAGAAGATGTTTCCTGAAGGGCATGAAGATGATCTTACAGAAAAACAGATTCAAGTGGCAATGAAGAACATAGACAATGTATGTCATGTAGCTCAACCTATAGGTGTCTGTGTATCACATCACATATCAAGGGCATAAGCAAGTCAATTGGAGTATCTACCAAAGATGAAAATTTCAAGGTAGTTGGCATAATTTTAGAATGAAGGTATAGAAGTATCATAATTGAAGGTATCAATTTTAACTTAGAAACCTTTGTGCATTTAATCATTCATTTCAGACCCTTAGGTTTTATACCTTTAATTTAAAATGTTTTACACCTTTTTGGGCAACCAATTTACAAACTATCCAAACCTGATGATCTTGATATCCCTGACGAAAAACAAACCCTCAAATTACCCTCAATCAAAATCATGGAATTAGACGATTCACCTAGAAAACCATCTGTTTTTGAACACCCTCATCCACTTACTGAAATACTACAAGATGCTACTGTTAATTTGGACTTGAAGCATTTCATCAAATGGACTGAAGCTAGTCACAAGCAGATAGAAGTTCAGGAAGCCTTAGCTAAAAATATTGAGAAAATTCATACTAAGGTTGATGAACTAGGTGATGCAGTGGGTGATCTTCATGAGGAAATAATATTTCTACGTGTTTCTATTGAGCAAGACCTCAAGATGATCCGCACTTATATTCAACACATGTATTTTGAAATTCTGAAGTGTCTAAAATGAACTATCTTTTTTTATTAATAACAAATAAGGGGAGAAAAGTATAGTACATTAGAAAGCATTCATTGTATATCTTATGTATATATTGTGTATTGCTTTATTTGTTATTCGTCTAAACATTATTTGCTAGTCATCTTAATATTATTTTATCTTCTAATATTATGATTATTTGTTATCATAAAAAAAGGAGGAGATTGTTAAGTCAAGAAGACTTCACTTCTTCTATTAATTTTGATGAAAATCAAATAATAATAATCACAAAAGTGTGTGAATTATATTGATGAGTTTGTTAAGTGCGCAGATAAATATAAGTGATACTTAAGACTCATGGTCAACTCTAGACGATACTTAAGACTCAAGGTCAACTTAAGATGATACTTAAGTAAAGTGTGAAGTGCTTAGTCTATAACACCAGATGAAGCATAACACTAGATGAAGTATAACACCAGACGAAGCATAATACCAGATGATGAAAAATATTCTAGAATATCAGTCAGTTAATTAGTTGGAGTTAGTTACAGGTCTCAACTAATAATGGTTTGTAGAAGATTCAACAAGCGGATTTCTCAAGAAGACAGTTGAAGATTTAGGTTATAAATATTAGTTATAGTCGTAAACAACAAAAATAACAATACAAGAGAAAATCTAATTATACGAAACATACTTAGAGAAATTTTGTACTCAAGTGCAAAAGAAAGAAAGCAAATACATCTGTAACGTGAAGCTCAAATAATATCTTTCCAAGCGAAAGAAAGGCTAGAGCCTAGAGAGGCTAAGGAAGTAGATAAAGAATACTTTATGAGAGAGACCTGAAGAGGCTCTGCAAGTGTAGAAATAATACTTGTAATGTTGAAGGGTATAGTGAAAATCTCAGATAAACTCTAAGGACTGGACGTAGCCCAAGATTAAGGGTGAACCAGTATAAATCATGGCGTCATATTCTCTAACCCTTATCTCTTTAATTTTCTTGTTATTAGAAGAATAAATAATAATTTTTGTTGTTGCATTACTTATCAAATTAAGTGAATTGTTTTGTAATCATATGAATTTGTAAAGAAAATCAAGAAGATTTTAAAGAATAATATCGACGATTTAACATAATTCAACCCCCCTTCTTTTGTATTCTACATATTATACGTGATTTCTATATTAACAAGTGATTTACTTCAAGATGTTCCCCATTGAAAGGTAGTTTATATTAACTTCTACTTTGTTTTTCTTAAGTTATTAGTTAGTAACAATTATTAATGTTTTATATTTTGTTTAGGTTTTTAGGCTCTCTTAAGCACTATATACGTAATAGAGCTCAATGGTAGCTTGTAAGTTTTCTCCTAAAAAGTAAGGTTAATTCGAAAATATGGCGGAGTTAACTAAAGACAAACTTGAAATTGGCCATTGGCATATTATGAATGATTTTAAGGAAGTCGGTTTATATATGGAGTATGTATATTACTTCTTATTCATTATTCATATTTAAATATAGGATTCAACTTGCATTTTTTGAAATCTATGAGATTAGAAGAAAAAGGATTATTAATGTTAAAGGAAGATATAAGGTTAACTTTCCATTATGGTTTAGGACTTAAGTTATTGATAGAAGATTATGAACTTTATGGCAATTAGTAGTTCAAATTAACATCTAATTATATGTTTTCCTACAGATGATATGGTCACATAATCTTAAATTGTCAGAGGTTAAGACAGTATAATATGCTTTGGCATGTAGGCCTTCCATGTGTGGCAAAAAATATACAAGTTGCATTATTAATGGAGTTAGATTTCAAATAAAAGATCATGATAATCAACTTAGAAGCCAAAATTGTGGGGTTATTATTGAGGGACAAAATAACGATGATTTTATTAACTTTTATAGTGTCATCTCGTAAATAATAAAGTTGCAATAGATTAAGGATAAAAGGTTGTTCTATTTAAGTGCAAATGGTTTAATCTTTATGACAAAGAGATGAATATAAAAGTGAATGAACCTTTAGTAGCACATGGTATAATAATGAACCTTTTGTGCTTGTAATACAAGTGAAGCAAGTATTATACCTCAATGAAACTGTATTAGGCAGCAATTGGAAAGTTGTTCAAAAGTTTCAACATCGAAATCTTTTTGATTTTTGTGAAAGGGAAATGGTCCAATGGGTAAAGATGATGATGAAGTATATCGAGAGATTGAATCGGAACTAAATAATGGAGCCCTACAAATAGAAGATGCATATATATCATCATTCCATAGAAGAGATGTTGATCCAAATATACTAAAAGCAAATGAAGAACAAGTTAATCTTATTGTATAAAGAGATGAAGACTATATTAAGGATGAATTATATGACAATGATGGTACTATAATCGAATATAACACTGATGAACAGTCGAATCATAATGCAATTAATGATGATGATTTTCAAGATCTTGATCATGATGATTGAAGGTAATAAAAATGTTCTTTATATTCTTTTAAATGAAATGTTGGTAACATTTATATTAATGCTATTGATGATTTTTAAGTTATATCAATGTGGATTGTTAATGATTGAGTTATTTTAATGTGTGTTGTTGATGGTTAACTTATGTTAATACAAACTGTTGACGATAAAATTATGTTAATATGGATTGTTGATGATTGCCTTATGTTAATGAGGATTGTTGATGATTGAGTTATGTTAATGCATGTTTTTAATAGTTGACTTATGTTAATGTGAATTATTGATGAATGAGTTATGTTAATGTGCATTATTGATGATTGCCTTATGTTAATGTGGATTGTTGATGATTGAGTTATGTTAATGTGTATTGTTGAGGATTTCCTTAAGTTAATGCAGATTGTTGATGATTGAGTTATGTTAATGCGAATTGTTGATGATTGAGTTAGGTTAATACATATTGTTGATGATTGAGTTATGCTAATGTGGATTGTTGATGATTGAGTTATGTTAATACGTGTTGTTGATGGTTGACTTATGTTAATGCGGATTATTGATGATTGAGTTATGTTAATGCCATTAATGTTAATGATTGAATGTATGTTTCTAATGATGATTGGATGTATTATAATATTAATAAAATTTATGTTTATAGATATCCAATATAATGGCACTTGGTACAATCAAAAGGAAGAAGGTGACAGGTATCGAATTTATAGAATAGGGGGATCTGCAACTTCAACCATAGCAATCAATTCTTAGTTAACAATAACATTCAACCTCAACCACCAATGAAATTAGTCAGGAATAACCCCATTCTTCCTCAAACAACAATGAATTAACACCTAAAAATAGACTTATGCTCAAATATATATTTACATGTTTAATGCATATTTCTTATCATTATTGATTTGTTGTCAAGTTCCAATGTCAATATTAAAAAAAGATGTTAAGGTATAACTAGAGGTTGTGAATTATAACGAATGAATCTTTCAATGAATAGCAAGTTGTCAATACACATTGATACTTTGCAAGGTCGTTCCGTAAACAAGATTCAATATGCAAAAATGTCAAGTGAGTTGGGGATTATTGCGATAACATAATTACCTTGCCTGAAGCATGCTATAGACTTGAAGGAAAACAACTTGTTTGAAAATGCTTTGGATAAAGTTGCAGTAATTTTTCAATTTATTTAACTATATAATATTGTTTCATTTATTTAATATTAGTTACACTTTTAATTATTATTCATAAATCAAATTAAATATCGTCGATATCGAGAACCTAATGTTTCAAACTATGTGACTTCATTATTGAAACAAAGGAACAAAGATCACCGTTATAGGTTGTATCAGTTTTATAAATCTTTTATTTCTAATGCGGAGGCAAGCAGACATGTTTCAAAATGAATCTCTCAAGAAAATTGAAATAATTTGTATGATTATTGGGCCTCTCCCAAAGTTCAAGTTTATTTTCTTTCCCTTCACATTTGCTTCCATTAATCTTATTAGATGATTCAATGACTACTTATTCTTTTTTTCTTCTTTTAGGAAAAATGTGAGAAAGTAAAGGTCAAAGAGAAAAAATGAAAACACCTTATAATCAAGGATCCAAATCATTTGTAGTCATCCGAAATAAATATGTAAGATCTTTGTTTACAAATTATAATTATAAACACTATATTATTTATTATGCCTTGTATTTTTCTTTCATAAAATAGAGTGAGAAGGAACAACATGGAGAAGAGCGTGATAGGATCACACTATACAGTCACTCACTATAAAGAAGGTCAAGGGTGGATGTCAGAAGAGGCAGAAAATAACTATGTAAGTATAAAATTTTGTTTGAAATTTAACTTTATTTATTTATGTAGTACAAACTAATAACATTTGCATTGAATATTGTTTTTTTTATTTTAGAATAAGATGCAAGAGTCGTTGTAGAAATCAATGTCTAAAGAGAATGAGATCAATGTAGAAGACATTTGCAATATTGTGCTTGGCACACGTTTTGGTTATATCAAAAGTCTTGGATTTGGCCCTCAACTATATGTTTTAACCTCATCAAGATCGACATACGTTCAACATCTTAAAGAGGAAAATAAGACGCTTAAGGTTGAATTACAACATACTAGAAAAAATTTAGTCAAGCATTATAAGTACCTCAGAAAATACTTGGCCCAGATTATAATAGCAGTGAAGATGAAAGTGAATGATATTAATTATGTCTCTTATACTTTTTTCTTTTAATTCCTATTTGTATTATAATTTAAATTTAATACTTTTTCTCAATTACAGATTTAAAGAAGATGCAACAGTTGAGTGATTTGTATTATAATTTGTAAACTAGTCTTTTTATTTATTATTTTGTATATAACAATTGTTGAAGTTGTAATTAAAACCTTGTATACGAAGAAATTTAATAATATTTTATCTTTATATACAATGCTTCAAATTATCAATTATTTTAGTTATATATTTTTATAATAAATTAACAATAAAAATATATCGAAACATTTTATACAATAATATGGATTAAATGTAATAAATAATTTATTTCAACATGGTAGAACATTTCGCTAAAACGTAGATAAAAAATTTGATTACATTTTTACAAAACATAGCTAAAAACTTTTGTCCATGTTTTCATAAGCATAGCAAAAATACATTTGGCTACTTTTTAGAAATGTAGCTAAAAACTTTTGATTATATTCCTGGAAAATGTAGCTAACAATTTTTAGCTACGAAAAATAAGCGTAGCCATACATATTAGCGACAATTCCTCAAACGTCGCTAATAGTTTTTTGCTACAAAAATAAGGCATAGGCAAAAACTTTTAGTAAAGATTAGCACAAAACGCCACATATAGTTTTCGGCAATGATGATTTAGCGACATTTTGGGTGACGAAACTAAATCGTTGCCAATTCCTATTAGCGACAATTTTTGCACCTTTAGTTACAATTTTTTTTACAGTCAAAGGTCAACTTTGTTGCGGTTAAACTCTAGAGCTGATCTGATGCAATCGTTTTAGACTTCACTAATATCATGGCGTTAGATCTCGGCTGCTTCTAGTTTTCAATACATTTTACCAAACATAGCTAAAATCTTTTGTTTATGTTTTCATAAGCGTAGCAAAAATACATTTGTCTATTTTTTTCATAAATGTAGCTAAAATTTTTTGATTATATTCCTGGAAATGTAGCTAACAGTTTTTAGCTACAAAAAGTAAGCGTAACCACACATATGAGCGATGATTCCTCAAACGTCGCTAATAGTTTTTCGCTACGAAAATAAAGCATAAGCAAAAACTTTTAGTAACGATTAACACAAAATGCTGCATATAGTTTTCAACAATGAGGAATTAGCGACATTTTGGGCGATGAAACTAAATCGTCGCCAATTCATATTAGTGACAATTTTTGTACCTTTAGTTATAATTTTTTTACAGTCAAAGGTCAACTTTGTTGCAGTTAAACTCTAGAGCTGATCTGATGGATCGATTTAGACTTCACTAATATCACGGTGTTAGATCTCAGACTTCTTCTAGTTTTCATGTGTCGTTTGTTTTAATAAATCACTTGCACACGAACAATATAGAACCTTTTGTATGCGTTATAATGTCAGGAAGAATACAAAATTTTCACTTTGGAATTGAAGGGTAAATTTTTTTTTTCCTCCAATGTTTCTGAATTTTCTCGTTGACAGTTGCAGTCAGCATGTTTTTAATAAGAAGGCAATCACGAAATCAACACTAGGACGAACCTTTTGAGCTATATGCAAAGGTAATAAGAACAAGGATATATCCATTTGAATGCAGAAACTAGCCGTTCCCAATTAGGTCAACCTCTCATTTCAATTTGCAGCCAAGATAGTACAAGAAAGGGGGGAAAAAAAATACATTTTTCATTGCTTCATTTTCACTATAATTTCAACACAGATTATTCAGAACGGCCACTCAATGCTTCTTATAATTTCTAGGTTAGTGAGCTGAAGGCCGCTATTGGACCTCTTTCAGGACGCAGCTTGAAATAGTGCACTGACACCTGCTTGAGCAGATACTTGAAGCCCGGAACAGGAATGTTGACAAGGCAAAGAAAATGTTGCATGACACACTGAAAGTGAGGGCCAGTTTCAAGTCTGAAGAGATCCGTTGGGTAAGGCACATTCATATGTATCTTTTGAGAGTGTCTTCTTAAAATTTGAAGTAAATGACTATTTCATATCTTCAACCTCTACTGAATTAAAATTTTTAACAAAGTCGAAACGTCATACTTTTCCAGCACGAACTTGCCGGCCAAAGGAGTGTGGTAAAGTGATCGATATTGCAGGACTGTGCTCGTAATGAAGGCAGGAAGCAGGTCAGAGAAAGACCACCTTGTTGTTCCGGTTCCTATTATTATGTCCATCATTGTCTCTCTCTCTCCCTCTCTGAAATATGATTTGCTGTCATCAACGGTTTAATACGACAGAAAGCTTCACCCACAGAAGATACTATTCGTTTATTGGTATACCTCCTGGAAAACAGTATCCTTAATCTCGCCGAGGTTCAAGAACAAATCTCATGGTTGGGTAAGACTTCAGTGAATGGATATTAAGCAACAACATCCCTGTCAAGGTACGTAGCACGTGATGTAATTTATATTCTTCAGATTCACTACCCAGAGAGGCTAACTTTTGCGTTTCCTTACAACCCGCCTCGGATATTTGAGGCACTTTGCATCTGTAAGTTGGTTGTGGTATTTCATTTGCCAGTCTTCTAAATCTTTTTACGTTTCCGGGCAGCAAAGTATTCCCTGGACCCAAAACTTTTCAGAAGGTGAAGTTTGTGTACCCTGCTGAGCTCATGAAATCTCTCTTTGACATTGACTACTTCCCTAGCGAATTCGGAGGGAAGCTACGCTGAAAGTATTAGGAGGTTTGTAATTTTATCACATTTGCCTTTCTATCATTCATTCCTTTCTGTAGTCATCGTGAATTATTCTGTGACGATAATAATATTTCATTGAATTACTACTACACTGCATTATATATTTCATAACATTCTAAGTTTCCACTGAAATTTTGGTATGTCAACTTCCGAAGATTGACTACCGATGGTCTTCTACAAGGTGCTACTAGCTAAAATTACAAGAAACAGCTTCAGAATATCCTCTAGCTTATCTGGACATCAATCTTTGAACCTTAATGTTGTAACATTCCTAACCACCATTTCAAAAGTCACATTACAAAGGAATCGCGTCATCAATTTCAAGGATGTCAAATGTTTGATCTTGTTAACTAACAAAGAAAGTGAGACTGAATTGTTTAGTATGCAATCGTCCAAGTTGAATAATCTGTCATGTTATGCTGTCAGTTGTGTACTAATCTTCTCATTCACCACCTCCCCTAGCCATAGGAGATCAAATCCCACTACTGAGTGATCAACTTTTACATACTGTTTGATCATGCACTGCATTCCTTTTCCAGAGCTTAAATTGTCATCAGTGCATAAGGAAAGTGCCACCGGTGGTAATATGATAATCAATTTCTGTCCAAGCCTAAAAAGAACCTAAAACAACATAACCTCGAAATCATAGCTTGACACCATGGGACGAAATGCCTTTGGTGCTTACATATATAGTTGGAAACCATAATCTTATGAGCAGACTCAATGAATTTCATAGGAAAAGGACCTTCCGGTGAGAACAGGATTACAACAATCTCAAAAGCTTACACACAAGCTCATCTCAGGCATGAATCACCTTGCCGTTTCCAAGTAAGCAGCTGCTTATCACTTGGAAATCCAATGGGATGATCTGAGAAGATGCATCAGATATATATCCTATATGCATCTTAGACTGTAGCTCCTAGAAAATGTCAATTTTAAACAGTAAGCAATCACAGCCTGAAGAAGGATAAAATACATTAGGCCGATCACATCTTTGTTTGCACAATTCCATTTATTATATTCATCAACAAAAGGCAATCTCTGTACAGTGATTTAAGCAGTCAATAGTAGCTGGTCAAAGCTCATTGGAGTAAAGGCACTCATCCACAAGTTGGCGAAGATTGGGATTCTCAAGGGCCGCAGCAACTCTCTCTTTATCATTCAGTTGCTTATTAACTGCAAAAACAGGAAACTCAGAGATCTAAGTGTTAACTTGAATTTGATTAAACAAAAGCAAGAATATCAATTAAGATAGAAGTGGAACTATGAGCTCCGATGCTTTAAAGTCGTGACATATCTGTGATGTTTATAGGCAAGGATCATTCAGGTCCCTTAACCCATAGACATCAAAAGACAAGTAGTTCAGTGTGAGGCATAAGTATGACCATGAATAGAGTGCTCAGAGATATTCCAAATCAGACAAGCACATAAGCTCTTCTGTTTCTAACGTTTCCACATAAATAACAATGTTGAGAATGCCAATGTAAAGGTCTCCAAATCATAATGGACAACTACATAAAGGAGAAGATGGAAAACAAATGGCACAAAATCCATGTTAAACACAAGGGCACCTGATTCTTCATCAGCATGAGATCCAGGAGCAACTTTAATGTCAACCTGTAGAAAGTATCAGTATGCAAATAATAAGAATACATTTCATCAATGTCATAAGACTTAAGAGGTGCAAGATGCAGATGAACCCATAACAAGAATCTCAATCTGTCTATTAGGTGTCTATCGGGAAAGCAAGATGCAGATGAACCCATAACAAGAATCTCAATCTGTCTATTAGGTGTCTATCGGGAAATATGGTTATAAACTTGCTCCAATTTCAAGGGAAAAAAATCAAAACCACGTAAAAATAAGATATTAGAAATTCACAAATAGTGTTGTCCCACATCAAAAAGAAACAAAAGGATTAAATGAGTTATATACAAAGATAAGGTTCATAAAACATTTCTTACGGATTTTGAGTTAAAATATGGTGTCCTTAATAGTATAAAGGCTCATTTAAACTTGATCAAATTTCTCTTTATTCTCCTTCAAAACCTTAATATCAAAACCAAGTCGGCAAAGTCTGATAAATAATAATTTTATGGATTTTAGTTTGATGAATGGTAATTCATAAAATAGTTCAAATAATTTCTCATTAGTTATGCTTTGAGGGAGAGTTAGCTTGTTATTGAATTACTTGTGAAGGAAAAAATATTGAAATTTCACAAGTAAAATTGTCCTCTGTTAAAAGGGCATAAAGATGAATATACAAAAGCAAAGTTTATAATCAATTGTGATTGTCTTAAAATTTTGGGTTAAAATATAGTGTCCTAAATAAATTATACACAAAGGTAAAGTTTATAATCCATCGTCTTAAAATTTTAAGTGTCCTTAATTATATAAAACCTCAATTAGACTTGGTCCAATTTCTCCATAAAAATTCCATAGTAAAGACAGTTCAATGAAGTACCTATCATTAGACCCTTAAAAGGAAAGTCATTTAATATCAAATAATAAGCCTTCTACAATCACCAAGGTTCACGAGGTAGAAAGAGGTAAATGCTACTTACAAATCATTTGATATCAAATAATAAGTAGTCTACAACCAACAAGGCTTAAGAGAAAGAATGAGATAAAATGGTACTTACAAATCAACCTCAGAGCAAAGGACTGGCGAATTCATTGTCAAGAATACATGTCAGGACTGACCTTATAATGTGGAGGGAAGCATTCTTGCAACTTCACTCTAAGACACAACCCAATAACGGTTGCCATGCTGCAGTGTTGGATGGTTGGAGTAAAAGTAATCCTTGAAACAAAAAATAATAATCTTAATCCTCGCCAAACCACTCCAAATATGGCATTAATTACAGAAATCATAAATTTTCAGATACTCTGATCCTAAGAAATCCTGTACTATAAATAAGCATAGGTAAAAAAAACCTAATAGTAGGATACTAACAGTATGCGACCGAGCTTGTCATCAACAGTGATGGATTCTTCCGAAAGAACACTGAGCTGTTCGAGTGAATATGGATGCTCCGGATCTCTAATATCCCTCACAAAATTTGTCAATTCGGGTCAAAGATCACAACTTTTCCAGAAAATAAGCAGCGAAACATACAATCCTCAACTCTATTCAACCCCACAGAAAGAGAAAAGGACGTACAATAACCGGAACCACAACGACAAAACAAACCTGGGTCAGTCCATTAGAGACAAAAATATCAAGGAAAAGAAGCGAAAAAAAATCAGAAAAGAATGATCAGAACACACGGAAATGACTGAGAAGGATATCATATATTTCTAGAGGATCCACGGCGTCCTCGCAGTGGGGATCTTCAGTGCGGGCTACCCTTTCTTTCTTAGCGTGAACCACTGGGTTCGCATTGATCAGACCTAAAGTCATCTCTGTCACTCACTTTCCCTTTGCTTCTTCTTCTCCTTCTCCTTCTTCTTCTTCCTCTTATTCCTCTTCCTCTTCTTGGTATTCTTCCTTCTTCTAAGTTCACGGGCTTGTGTCTGCTCCAGAAGTCAGTCACGAGTAAGCAGTAAGAACGTAGATTTACGGTTTTCCAATCACCCTATGCCACGTCAATTACTGTAGGATTGACTGGCGTAACGCAGCCTATTCTTTCAAGTTTTTGTCACCGGACTTACTTACCATTGAGAAATTTTTTTATCATTATTGTTTGTTGACAAAAAATATTTCCTCAATATTTAAAAAATATATATATATTTCCTCAAGTTTAGATGCAGAGGTATAAAAAGGCGCGACGTAATTTTAGCTCCAGTTTATCGAGTCACAACTGATCATGGTCAGACCATGAGTTAGAGGTTGAGTGGGTCTCAAGCTGGTCCAACTCGACCTTTGGTTCATAAGTTTTATAAAAAGATATTGTTTTAGAAATTTTTATTTTAAAAGTATGTGGTTGGGCTGGCCATGGGTCGATCCATTTTGGCATGGCACCTATTATGAGCCACAGACCACCATAACTTGCAATCGGGCCAGGAGCAATTCAGGCCGAACTCGGCTTAATGACATCTCTATTTGAAGGGTTGGATTTAGTTAACAATAGATCAATCACAGCAAATTTTGAAATGTTTCATTACTATCAAGTAATGTGATTTGATTTTTTATTAATATTATTGAATATAATTTGAATTAATGATACTTTCAATTATTTTGTTAAAAAAGCAATAACACATAATTTATAAATTAATCCATAAAACATAGAATTTACAAGATTTTAAAAACTAAATCGATTCGTCAGTTTAATAGTGAAAGTTTTGAATGGGGTAATTTTTCACCTTGAACTTTAACTTTTTGGTTCGATTAGTTTAATAATCTTTATTATAAAAAATGGAATAAATTTATTAATTAATCGATCAATTTTTATAAACCAAAATAAACTGATAAATTTTCATTTAGTAGTTTCTTTTTTAACTAAACTTCAAAATTTTCAATTAATAAAATAGTCTTTTTTAATTATTTTTTAAAACTTTTAATTTTATTAAACTTTTAACTGATTTTACGACAATTTAATATCAGTTGAACCTTTTAAAACTTAAACGTATTATCTAATCGATTTAAATTCCAGTCTAGTTTTTAAAATATTGAGAATTTACATTCTTTAATAAATGTGGTAACCCATTTAAGTACACAAATTTCATAACATCTTTTGGACATAGAATAAGATTGAGCTTTAAGATTAGGATGCACCAAATCTTGTGATCAAATGTAGTCGGCCGCCATGGGATTAATTAGTGTATATCGTTGTTGCAGTCCTATACTCATAAAGGAGGTAGTACCACGAGTTATGCACGTTGTCCTGCCAAAATTTACGACGTAAGTCGAAGAAAAGATCATTTATATTTTTCAAAGCCCGAAGGCCCGTTCACTTTTGATTATGTAGTTTCGTTACGGCTCCATGCAGGTACAAGTTTTTGCAAAGGTTTTCATTTCTAATAGACCTCTAAAAGTATTTGATCTTTTCCGGTTGATTTAAGAAACTGGATCGGATCAGAAGTCACGCCCTGCACACCAATGCAGGTACCTACTTTTCATTGCCAATCTCTAGTTTACAAAGTGCATCATTGTTTTAAGGAAAGTTGAAATTTTTTAAAAGGTATATTCCAGAAATATTTTGATTGTCACTGATTTTATTTTTCTTTTCGAGCTTTCTCATGATCTAACTAACAAAATATATTTTTAAAATTTTATATTTTTATTTATCTCTTTATATTTTAATTAAAATTTTGTTTTAAATTATTATTGTTAAAT
>JAOQMP010000208.1:26610315-26631665 GCA_027563575.1 Erythroxylum pedicellare | reverse complement strand
AAAATACTTAATTATTAGATAAAATATTTAGAAAATTCTAAAATTTAGTTCTAGATAATTAAATTGATTATAAAAATTTTAATATATTTTAATAAATAAACATTAGTTTACAAATAGAATTTTACGCTTATCTTATATAATTAATAATAAATGTATATATTTATAATTTTGATAATAATTTATTATTATTACTATCAATGTATTCATATTAGAACCTTCCAAACACGCAACCCCCTCCACCCAACATGGGCCTCCACAGCAGACGATGATGAAGGCGCAAGTAAATGAATGGGCTCAACGTGGGACTGGGCCTTCGCATCAGTGTGGGCCAAGCATGCAGTAGGTTGGGCCATCCTTTGCCCAAACCAGACCCTCCCCTATTCAATTACCTTTAGCTACTCAAGCCCAATACCAATCTGTTCTGGGTAAAAAGCTCGAAGGATCCAAAAACTCAACCATTAACCACGTAGCCATTTTTATACCCTCTCACCAGGACTTAATTATACATAACAACTCTCTCGCTATTCCTGTGAATGAAGACACAAACTGTGGTCGAATAGATGAGGACATCAATGACGACATCGTGCTTCCCTCCCCTATTAACTGCTAAACATCTCCTGCCCCCTTCTAGGCCACCAGACCTTCCGGTTAATGTAACCTCGGATAAAGATGACACCATTGTTATAGACTCCCTAATGGATGAGGTGGCACTGTATACCATGATTTCCTCTAATGAGGGACAAACCAACGATGGGGTCAGCCCACACTCCTCATAGAACCTTTGTTGCCCCCCTCGATTTTCTTATGTCAACATTCATATGGAATTGTCAAGGAGCTGGAGGCAAGACCTTCTAGCCAATTCTCAAGAATTACATCCGGATTCACAAACTGATCCTTGTAGTACTGATAGAACATCGCATTAGTGGAGTTCATGTGCAAAAGATTATCATGAAATTGGGCTTTAATCAATCCTTCAAAGTGGAGCCTGATGGGTTCTCCGGAGGCATTTGGCTTTTATGGAGTACCGACACTACCATTCAGATTTTGTTAACTCATCGTCAATTTATTCATGTCAATATTAACTAGCTGCAAAATTCTTTCAATTTCACTGCTAACTATGCTAGTCCGACTTACCTGCTTCAACATTTCCTTTGGAAACATCTGCGACAAATTGCTTGGGTTACCATTAAACCTTAGTTATTGGGTGGGGACTTCAATGCCAAATTAGAAAGGGAAGATCAATGAGGGGCCTCCAAATTCCGTTCTGGTGTGAGCACTCAATTCCGAGATTGTATTCAATGCTGCCACCTCCAGGATCTTGGGTTTATAGGACCCAAATTCACCTGGAGGAGAGGTCAAACTCTTGCCAAACTCGATCGCGTTTTCTGTTCTCATCCCTGGTTGACTTAGTTTCCAAACACGACTGTTAATCACCTTCCTTTCCTTAAGTCTGATCATCGTCCTCTCCTCGTAACCTTCACCCTTCCTACGCTTAATTCCCCTACCCCTCGGGCTTTCTGATTTCAATCTGCTTGGTTAACCCACGACTAATTTGCCCAAACTGTACAAGATAATTGGAATCCCAATCTGCCATAAGTTTCTAGTGCGCTCAGGCAATTGGCGAGCAAACTTCAGCAACGAAACTCCTATACTTTTGGCAACATTTTTCAGTGCAAAAAGAGACCCATAGCGCGTCTAAGGGGCATTCAACATAATCTGGAAGAAGACGACTCTGACTCTTTGCCAGACTTGGATGCGTATTTACAACATAAGCTTGAACAAGTCCTCGTTCAAGAGAAACTATTTTGGCATCAAAAGTCGAGATGTCAATGGATAGCACAAGGGGACCGAAACACTAAGTATTACCATGCGGTCACTATAGGATGAAGACGAAAATTGCATTGCAACTCCCTCCGAGACGAAGATGGTTGTGAAAGTTCGGATCCAATTTGTATCAAACGAATAGCCCAGTCATTCCTTGCTAAACTTTACACAACAGATCTTTCCACCGCGACACACTCTCTTCCTACCGACCTATTTCCTTCTCTCCCTTACCGGGCTCTTACTGATCTGGAAGGCCCAATCTCTCCTGAAGAAGTCAAGATGGTCTTTTTTTACATGGATCCCAACAAGGCATCAGGAATTGATGGTTTTAATGCTCTCTTTTTCCAATCCCAATGGGATCACATTGGGCCTGATATCATTCTCTTTATCCAAAAAACTTTTAGACATAAAGTCTAGGAGCAAGCCCTAAATCGTACTGTCTTGGTCCTCATTCCTAAGACTCCTTCCACTAAGTCGATCACGCAATTCAGACTTATAGCTATGTGTTCAGTACTCTACAAAGCTATCACCAAAATCGTCGTGAACCGACTGAAACCTACCTAGACAACCTTATCACTCCGAATCAATGCAGCTTTGTCCCAAGAAGGCAAATTGTTGACAACATCATTATCGCCCAAGAGATTATCCATACCATGAGACGGAAATTGGGAAAGATAGGATTCTTGGCTATCAAGGTGGACTTAGAGAAAGCATACGATCAGATTTCTTGGGATTTTATCCAAGACACTCTCATAGACATTAGGCTTCCGGACTCTCTGATAAACCTCATCATGAAATGTGTCTCCACGGTGACCATGCAACTTAACTAGGATTGGGTTCTTGGTGATGCGTTTACCCCTACTAAAGGCATACGACAAGGGAACCCGCTTTCGTCTTATCTTTTCATGCTATGTATAGAACGTCTGGGCCATCTCATCACTAACTCTGTAGCTCAAGGCCAATGGACACCTATCAAATTAAGCCGTAAAGGCCCCCTATCTCTCCTTTTTTTTACCGACGACCTCATCTTGTTCTCGAAAGCTTCAATTGATCAGGTTTCGGTCATTCAAGACACCTTGAGTAAGTTTTGCGCAGCCTCGGGGCAACGGATTAGCCAAGACAAATCTCGCTATTTCTACTCCAGGAACATTCGTCACTCAGCAGCTCGTATTCTTAGCAGAGAGTTGGGCTTCAAGCAGACAGTGGATCTAGGACACTATCTTGGAGTACCGCAGCTGCACGAAAAAGTTAATAAAAGGACATACCAATATCTTTTTGATAAAGTCCAACGTCGTCTTTCAGGATGGCAAGCCAATCTTTTGTCTTTTGCGGGACAGATCACCTTGATCCAGTCTGTCATTTTTGTGCTTCTTCCTTATACAATGCAGACAGTCTGACTCCTCGAAATTTGTGCGATGAATTGGAGAAAATTATACGTAATTTTTTATGGGGCTCCTCTCCCGGTAATCTAAAGATTCACCTCGTTCATTGGGATAAAGTCTACCAACCAAAAGAACTGGGTGGGCTCGGGATTCGTAACATTAGAGCCACCAATGACGCATTACTTATCAAGTTAGGATGGGCAATGATCGATAAACCTAAAGTTTTATGGGTTTAAATCCTGTCTGCTAAATACAACTTTGACGGCCCTCTATTAATACTCCTGGAGACTCATTGGTTTGGAAGAGTATCAAAGCTATTTGGCCCAACGTAATACAGGGCATGAAATGGATGATTTGTGACAGTTCCCAGGCTCGCTTTTGGTCAAACCCTTGGGATGCAAACGCGGGCCCCCTTTTTCTCCGCATGCTAGCAATCCAATTTCCCAATCTGACTTTGACCTCCGAGTTCACCACTTCGTGGATAACACAGGTAATTGGAATTGGACTACGATTCAAAATTTGTTCCCCCCTCTATTTGTCTGTCTATTGCGAGAACTTTTTCTCTCAAGCCCTACCTAGGAACGAACAAACTCATATGGGGATCATCGAATACTGGGCAATTCACTACAGCCTTGGCATATTCTATAATTATTGAGCACCCCATCTATCAATCCAGTAGCCTTTGGAAGCCCATATGGCACTGGCCCAGCCTCCAACATATTCTCTCCTTCCTTTGGCTCGTTACTCATGACTGCCTACTCTCTAATCAACAACGCATCCGCAAACACCTTACTATGAGCTTAGACTGCTAGCACTGTCATATGGAAAAATCTTTGCTACATGTTGTTCGCGATTGCCCCAAAGTGTGTAGCCTATGGCTTACTTTCCCTCTCCAAACCATCTCTCTTGACTTTTTCCACGCAAATACTCATGACTAGCTCACCCTAAATCTTCAAAAACATAAGTTGGTCTCTGAACTTGACTGGTTAGTTATCTTTGGTACTGCTTACTGGTTTCTATAGTCATGGTGGAATATGGCCCTCTTCGACAATCAATTCTCCTGCTCGCAATCTCCTATGGCTCTCGTACTAAACTATGTCCGCCAGATTCATCAGGCCTCAGTCTGGCATTTCGAGCCCGTCTTGATCATCGACCTCGTTACGAACAACTTATTGGATGGTATCCGCCTACCCCTAGATGGGTAAAACTGAATACTGATGAAGCATGCAACAACACAAACTCTTCGACCACAGCAGGTGGACTTATTCGGGATAGCTCTAGTGCTTGGCTTGAAAGCTTTGCACAGAATATCGATCGGTGCTCCTCGGTCTCAGCAGAACTCTGGGGAGTTTATTTGGGGCTGCAATTAGTTTGAGCCCTTAGTTTTCGGCGCATGGTTCTCGAGCTAAATTATCTTGTGGTTAAGGATTTTCTATCTGACGCAACGCACCAAACAATGTCGCTCAAGCCACTCGTCCTGGGCATCAACGAATTATTCCCCAGAAACTAGGTAGTAAGAACACATATACAGAGAAGGAATTCGATGCGTTGATTGACTCGCCAACCTTACCGTTAATTTAGGCCTCGGGTCACCAATTTTGATAATAAACCTTTTGGGTGTGTTACTATCCTTTAAGAAGATATGACGGGAGTTAGCCTCCCACGGAAGATTATGTAATTTTTGTATTCCTTTCCTTGTAAAAAAAAAAAAAGACATTTCTTTTACTGATTTGGAGTTTAACATTTGAACCGCCGTTAGAGAATAATGACTACTTGCTGTTAGTTTGGACTACAAAGATCTCTGAAACAGCTGCCTAAATGGGGTTTGGGTCCTTTCAAATATTGACAGATGGGGGTGAGCGAGCGATAGATAGAGAGAGAGAGAAAATATGATAAAAGCGGTTCTGATCATAAACACACAAGGCAAGCATCGGCTCGCCAAATTCTACGATTTTCTGGTAAATCATGTCTCTGCAACAAATCATGCCCTCCTGATTCGAGCTTCTTTTCCCGTTTGATCCTAACAGTCTTGTTTAAACTTTTGAATTCAGACTGCGGAGAAACAGCAGGAGCTCATATCCACCGTTTATGGAGGTAAACTCACTCACTACCCATGTTTTTGCATGACTTACCTCGGTTCTTGTTAGTAGGCCATCTTCGATTCTGATTTTTAAGTTTCTACAAAGCGCTGTGTAGTAGGGCGGAGAATGTAAGCAATTTCATGGATGCGGATCCAATCTTTGGTCCGGTTTGTACTCTACACAGTCTCTCACCTAATTCTCTGGTTTTTCTTTTGTAGAGTTAAAAAGTGAAGAGAACATCATGAGTTTTCTGAGATCTGTTTTTTTTTTGTTTGTTATTGTTCCTTTCTTGCTTGGCAGGATAGTCGTCTCGCCTATAAACACTACGCCACTCTGTATTTCGTGTTTGTGTTTGACAGTTCTGAAAATGAGCTCGCAATGCTTGATCTCATACAAGGTTAGTTACTGAGCATGGAATCTTAGAACCAAAAGATATCAGTGACAATTTTGGGACTTAGTTATGAGCAACTGGTTGGTTAAGTACCGTTCATAATCAAAATGGCTTCTGATTTCCATGATTATGTGTTGTCTTTGTTAACTGAATAATTTTGGACTTCTAATTTCGCTGCACTTTTGTTCAGTAGCAGAATCAAAATATGCAGACTCATACTTGCTGATAAGCTCATAAATCGAAACAAATGCAAATCCAACAACTATATGGGGTACCTAGTTAGTGAAGTCTTCAATCAGCTCTTAAGTTGTTATTAAGTACTATGTTAATCCTTAATGAATAGTTGAAGTGTCTGGCAATCTTCCATACTTGGAAGTCTAGGAATTATTATTCTGAGTTACAATTTTAGGCATTTCTCTTGACCTCTTTTTGTGTTTCGATCAAGCACAGGAAACAACGTTGAGTTGCTGAAAAGCTTAACAATACATCTGGAAGTACAAAAATACTTAAAAGATTAACTGAATAAATATTATTGTTGACTGTCTGATAGTTTCTGTACATTAAGATTTTTAATACGAGCTCACTATTTTTAAGTGGGTCATCGATGAAGAACAAAAGAAGTTAAAATATTGAAGTTATATGCTACAATATGGGAATGGAATAATGCTCAAGTCATTTAATCCTGTTCAAACTACATATAGCTACAAATTTTGATTTGTTGCCCCAGCTTGTAATGTTTATAGCTCTTTGAAGCTTGGATTAATATGGAATTTTTCTGTCGTGCTTTCTTTTGTCACCAGTCTTTGTGGAAACGCTGGACAAGTGCTTCAGAAACGTCTGTGAGCTTGACATTGTGTTCAATCATAATAAGGTTTATATCTCTATCAATGTGCATGAGAATGTAGATATTCATAATCTGGATGAGATCATGTTGACTAAGCCAACCATGACTTGTACTCTTCTTTTAGTTGGCTCTACATCATATCAGGCTGATGACTAGGTTTTACATCTATTGATTTCCTATAAATAACACGAGTATAATGAATGATAGACGATGCAATTACTCGAGTCAAGTAACCTTTATTTACTTCGTTTGCAGCTACACACTATTCTAGATGATATAATTTTTGGAGGTCAAGTGTTGGAAACAAGTTCTGCCGAAGTCATGAGGGCCGTAGAAGAAATATCTAAGTGTTTATTCCCACTCGCCTTTGACGCTTTATGTGATTTTTGTTTTTCTGTCTGTTGCTCTATGATGAACTACTAACAAGCAACTTATGCGCCTAATTCAGGTTAGAAGCTGGCGCAAATTCTATGAAATTGGTGTCTAGAACTGTTTCTGGTTGGCGAGGTCGATAGCCAGTTAAAACAGAAAATTGTTAAAATGATCATCTGGGGCACTCCAATTGTTAAGTTCGTCAGATAAGTAGAGTTTATATTTATCTGATCAATCAATACTTTGCCTGAAAGTGCTACTGAACACGGGAAGACACTTAGCTAGCCGAGGGTTTTCACAGCCGATTTTTGTAGCAATTTGAGTCATATTTCTGTATCACAGTGATTATTCTGATCAAACTGTTTGAAATGGGGGCAATAGTTATAACGTTGAGGTAAGTTTGGTGTCCCATTATCTTTTCATTTTGGTTCTAATTTCATGATTTTAGTTTTCCATGTTAATTTTTAGGAAACAAGCTTTCTGCTACATAAACAGCACCACGCACTGAACTTTTATTAATAATATTAATAACTATGTTACTTAGGGATTTCATTCACATGACGTAAAGAATAGGATTTCGCTGATGATACGGTTATTTGATAGTGTTATTTGATTTGCTTTTACTAATGATGAAGCTTCATTTAGATTTTTGCAAATTTGAATTGTTGCAACTTTTGTATAGGTTGGTTTAATATTAAAGTTGGTATTTTATAGCTATATGTATTAATGATTTGTGTAACGGAAAGGTTTTCAAAAATTATAAAAACTGATGTAAACGACAAGTGGAATTAAAACGTAACCAAATCGGTCATTTGATTTATAACCAAAAAGACAACCGAAAAACAGAAACGTAAGTTACAACCTTATGATGGGCTGGGCTTTGGAACATGTTGGGCTTGATCAAGCCTGAAATTGCATACTAAATGGCCAACTCTGTAAGCTGTCATGAGCTCGAGCTGGTGTAGGCCTAACGCTAGACGTAAGATGTCAAATTTGCCCGAACAGATGATCAGGTGTAGTGCTAACAAAGGGACGCACGTGAGCTAAGGATTGCATGTTTGAAACATAATCCAAGAGCAATGCACAACCGAGCCAAGATGTAGGCGGGGAACAAGCGGAGAATGTCTAGGGGTTGATTTAATGGTTCTTAACATCTTGAAGAACCACACGTGCCGCGTTGCGTCCAGGTGCGCCCATCACTGCACCTCCTGGATGGGTTCCACTTCCGCACAGGTACAATCCTGGGACAGGAGTCCTATAACTTGACCTGTGTTCACAAAAGCCAAAAAGGAAAAAGAAAAAGAAAAGACTTGGAACATTTATTAGGGAAATTAGTCGCCACTAATAGAACTGTGTATCCATTGTTATTAAAGTTTACCATCCTTTCAAAGGTCGCATTAGGAAAAGAGAATCTAAACCCATGGCACCGTGAAATATATTCCCTCCTGCGTAATCATTCAAATAACCGTAGCTCAACAATTTATGAACGGGACAAATTCAAATTTAAAATCACCCATAGACCTTTTAAATTAAAGTGTACGTCAATTGTCTACTGGAAAAACACTTGACAGGACATTCTTTTAAATGATAATTTTAGTTATAATAGAAACCCTTCACATAAAAGGCGGGCTTAAGAGCTTAAAATGATATATCCTAAATTATAAACTTTTACAAATATTAACCATATTTCCAGCTTTCATTTTACAAAATGTATGTTTATGAATTCTAATTAGTAACAAAACTCAACACAAAAAATTCAATACTTGAAATTTTAACCTGAAAATTTGTAAAAAGTATGCATAACGATCTAATGCACCATCAGGAAAATTTTTAAAAAATCTGACAAACAATTATCTTCCACAATTGTGTAAAGGCTGAAATTTTGAAAATTTATAAAAATTAAAAAGCAAGTCTAAATATTTATACTTTCATTTTAATTTTTATAATTTTGCTAAATATGGTAAGGCACCTGTATATATATATATATATATATAGATTTTAATATAATTGGTGCACACTAAGATCTTAGGCCATTTTACAAAAACATGTTTTGTGGGGATGATTTTGAACAATTAATATAGTGAGAGCCAACATATGTCTTCTCTGCAGGTTTTGTAGTCATTTAACTTATTCACAAACTCTCTGTTGGAGCAGCTAAATTGAGTCATTTTAATGTTGTTTATGTTGTATAAGCTTTGTTTGAGTAAATAAAATTCCCTGTATTTTCCAAAAAAAAAAAGTCAGCTTTGAAACTGAGTTTAGCAGCTTTTAGGTGTAAGAGGTATAGGCCTGCTTAACCTGATTCCAAATGCAGCACATCAAATTCATATTTGGCAGGCTAAATTCTGAGGCAATCATTTTCCAGCCAGTTGGAAATTTTGTAGATATATCCCTAAATTCCGAAAGTACCTGTTAGGCCAATTTCCCTTTCAAGATCAGGCGGAGTCAACATGTCGTAACCAATGACTGTTGAGCTGAAGCCACGAGCGTATTCATCAATCAGGGAGAAGCATCTTTGTGCAAACGAATCCTAAGTAACATTGGATTTAAAGAAGTTCAAAAGATGTGGCAAAATTACAAAGACTCAATGCCTGTCTAGTTCCGACAGACATATAGATAGGCAACGGCTCGTATTCTTGACAATTAAAAGCCTGGCAGTATTGCCATATGCGCAAGATAACAAGATAAAAAGTTGGAAAGTGCAGGAAAAAGAATTTCCCTAGAGTATATAAAAGGCGAAGCAGAAATAAAAAGTTCTTCGGTTCAACTTACCCTGTAAACAGGATCATCCCAGCTTCCATCCGATGGCTTGTATGGTGTGTATTGAACAAATAAGTTGATGACATGCTTACCTACCAACACAGATTGAGTAACGTAAATAAGGAAACAACAATAGGTTTTAGCATCGCTTTTGGTAGGGAATATTGGAAGATAATTCGAGAGGCAAGTCTCAGAACGCATATATAATGGTTCAGTTTTTATTCAGCCCAAGGAGTACAATGCAATAAACTGAAGATATAAAATATGGAATATCATAACATAAAGAAAATATTTGAAACGTACCATGTGGAGAAATAGTCTTGTCCAGTACAGAAGGAATTGTCATTTCAATAACCGGTCTTCTTGATGACCACCCGTTTACTGCATCTTGACAGGCCAAGTCAATCTCCTCCATACTTCAAAAGAGAGATGGGGAATATTTTTAGGCCATACAGAATTATAACTGTTAATTGAGGAGTTGTAAACAGTCCATAGCCACAAGCATCCACAACTAGAACTATAGTAAACTTGGAAATGCTACCGTCCACCAGTAGCAGCCAGCAGTTGTATGGCACAATCTAATTCTTATTCTAATTCGAAAGTTATCTTTGCTTAACTTCTATTACATAAACAACTTAAAGCATAGTAGACCAAAGAATTAGTAAAGCAGGCTAAGCTTTGAAAGCTTTACTTATAGTACGTTTTAAAGCCATACAAGTTTTTTATACTCCCAAATGAAAGATTACGTGAGAGCTTTTAGGCCACACAAGTGCTGAGTTTCTGCATGCATCGGAAAAGTCCATATATAAATCAAAAACATACCTCTCGGACCCAATGTGAATGGTACCCATATGCTGAGGACCTGCATCAGGATAATTCAACTTGCAGCATTGAAATTGAGGCAATTTATCAACAGCTAGGTTTATCTTTGTGGTTGCCTGTATCAGCGATCGAATTTCTAAGCTCTTCGTTGAGAAAGAAAACTATAATAAGTAATAGCATCAAACTATTTTAAAGTCAAAGCAATGGATCTTACAGAGCTATAGTCACTCTGTTTCAACGCACGAACCAAATCATCAGGAAGAACATCAGTTGGCACTAAGTCCTGTCGCAGGTAAAGTACAAGCTAACTGCCTCAATAAAGGTTCCGCTTTGCTTTTTTTTTTTTTTTTTTTTTTTTTCTCTGGAAAGCAATTTTTGTTTGCTTCGCCAACCGGACAAATTACAGACAAACCAAATCAACATTTTACCATGAAAGTTTTATAAGGAGTGGCATTTGATAGAACAATTGGTGAGAGTACTCGTGTACCATCAGCCAATAGTACCTACAGAATATTGACCATGCTCATCAAATCTAACTAGTTTTATAAACCCTGTTCATTGAGACAAACACAGAGAAAACTAACCCCATTCACTTTGCCAGAGTCATTGATCGTCACATGTGAAACCTAATTAAAGAAAACGAAAATAGAAAAGTAAGTGTTACTAAGTCATCCAGTTACAAATTCAAACACCAAAAGTGAACAGAAAATTTTAAGACAGACTGAAGCTATATATAACACTGCCCACAAATCAAAGACAACTTAGACCATAGTATCTTTTTGTAACCTTTCAGTCCTTGATCGGCAAAGAACAAAATGTCAAAAACACTAATGAAGCATGGAAAAACATATTGTGCGTTTCAGCATATAGTGTGCTAGCTATTCAACTGGTCTACCTCTGCATTTGTGAAAATTTGTGCTCCAGCTTCCCTAGCAGCATTACCAATAGCCATAGATACTGAGCCCATTCCACCCTCAACATACCTACAGATAACATAAATCTCATGTGTCCAGTATAGTTGAGAGAGAGCTCATACACATCCAACCATATCTGAGATGATTATTTTGAAGAGGAGAATTGGAGGTTGGTAAGAAACAATGACCAAATAATAGCATTAATTCGGAAATTAGTTGAAGATAAACATGTTTGTTAGTTTAAAACAAGAAATTTTCATGTATGAGCATTAGCTTGAAATCTATTAAATTTCACGAGTAAACAGGACAGAAGTAAACAGACATCCACAACCGTGTCATGGATCTTGTTTAAAACTAACATCTTATTGACTTGATGCTACTTAAAACTTCATTCTGAAGTTGATCTTTAGCAAAATTATATAGCAAATCCTCAACCGTGTCATGGATCTTGTTTAAAACTAACATCTTATTGACTTGATGCTACATAACACTTCATTCTGAAGTTGATCTTTAGCAAAATTATATAGCATCACTTAGTTAGATTTTGATTCCAGGATATTTCTTCAACTTCCTGAAAGTCCCAGAAAAGAAAAACATTGCATGACTATTTACAGATCAGGAATGGGGAGCGAAGGATTATAGGCAATTTACAGATGCTGTAACTTCAATGCACAATTTATATACATCATGCCAGAGTGCATATACGTACGACCAAATTCCACGATCCCCATCAGTTTCTCCCATCACATGATGGAGCAGAACATATCCAGTTCCTGGTGTATGCACGCTACCCTGCAAAATAGTGGTTGAAGAAAGCAAATGATCTAACTGCATCTAAATGTTTCAAAAATGTAGAGTCCATTTATTGGAACAAACAAAGGACAGATCATTTCTTTCACCTCGTAAAAGAAGGAAACAACATATGAATAACTTGTAGTACGTGTTTGCTTTACATATTAAAAGGAGATACATGTACAGCTAACAATCTCCTATATTAGCTATAGAATCTTACCGTAGTACCTATTATAGCATCTGTTCCAAGTGTTGCCTTTAGAACATCACTCTGTGCATTCAGGGGTAGAAAAACAATAAGCGAATAAGCACAATATAATGGAATTTAATTGAAGTATTCAAACACTAGCATAGTAAAGAGACATAAGTATAAGCAACAAGTTCAATTAAGCACCTCTTCTCAACTTCTTGAACTGTCAGATTTTGTGGATTAATCAATGGACTGGGAAGTACAAGATTATAATGTCACCAAAAGATGTAAGTAATCAAGGCAATCAGGATAAGACCCTGATGATCTCACCGAAAAGGTATAATAGCCACTAACAAAATAGAAAAAGAAGTGAACAGATGGTCTTTGTACAGAAACATTGAACGAAAACAAGATTTGAAGTTATTGGTTCATACTGTCCTAATGATCCGTGTTTCCTCCAGCAATTGGTAACTTAAGTATGTGAACAAGAAGAAATTCCCTTAAACAACAATATCAAGGAAATATAGACAGAGTTAAATAACAACCTCAAACCAGCTATTTAGGACCTTTGAAGCTGGTGAAAGTAACAGTTCCAAAAAGTCCCTGAAACTCGAATGAACAGTCTCAATGATAATTCTGACCCAAAAACTGAAATTTCTTAAAGCTAAGAAATCTACAAAGACACTAGTATGTTACACTCAGGTAAGTTAAAATATGCTCTTACACAATATCTCTCTGACCTAAGGACACAGTTCGCTGCAAAAAACTTGTCCAGAAAACTGATTTCTGTATTTTGTCCTTGAATTGCGCATGAAATGACGAGGCACCTGGCAGAGATTCCGGTGGAGGTGAATCCAAAAGCGGTTCCATGAATTCACAGAACTTTTCAAGCTGTTTCTCATATCTGCAAATACGATTTAAACATAAATTGTTCATAGCTCCTTACACTACCACTAGAATCACAAGGAAAGATCAAAACCATCAAATTATCTGGATACCAAAAAAAGATTAACTCTACCAATGAAGCTATAACAATTGCAGAGAATGATAAATCAAGAAATATTCCCTAGATTATCGTCCACAACCTCAACAATAATATCACAAATTTTAGCAATTTCTCACCATATTTTCAGTATATATACTCTACATAAAATATTTACTTTCCTTTATTAAACCTTAGCTCATTGTATAAATAGCAATGTATTACTCTACTGTAAAACACCACAGAAATATTCTGATACAAATTTATTTATCCACTATTCTCTTGCTAGTCTCTTTATGATATCCAGGATTTACTAATTCGAAAGTAGTCTCTACACTAGTTAAAGGTAAGGATGCGTTCTACTGTACCTTTCTAGACCCCCGTGTATCAGTAAGATTTTTACTAGATTATCGTTGTTGTTGTAGAGCTCACTTATAATTCTTTTTCCCACCCTGACACCTATTCATGACACCAACAACCACTATCTACCATCGCCTTACCATTATTCCACACGGCATATAACCATGGCCACGAATCAAACACCAACAGTGACAATGCTAGCAACCTCCACACTACCACTAACTAACATTAACACCTTCATAAGTACCACTCTAAATGCAACAGGCACCGTTGCACACATGACTCCTGATCTGCGAATCTTCAAAAAGGTGGAACCATATGATGGATTGAATCAACTGCTCGTCAGTAATGGTAATGCTCTCCCCATACCCTTTACTGACACATTAACACTCACTAAACATCTTAAACCCCTTTATCTTTATGACATTTTAATTGTCCAACAATTCACCACAAATCTTTTTACCTATTGCAAAATTTGCCACTGATAACTCATACTTAATTGAATTTAACCCTTTTAATTACATTGTGAAAGACCTTGAAAACAAGATACCGCTTCTCACGGGTAAAATTCACGATAAACTGTACCTAATGCTCATTCCTCAAAACTTTTCACAATCCAATTGCCTTGACCACTCATCAAGCCTCTACTGATATTTGGCATCAACAATTAGGTCATCCATGTAATAAACTTTATCTCGTACTTTGTCTCTTAATTCTAACGTAATAAAACCTAGTACTTCATGTCTTCAAAGTAAAAGCACTAGACTTCCTTTTCCCTCATCGTCATGTGTTTCCAAATTGCCTTTGCAACTTATTCACTATGATGCTCTTTCTACGTTCGGTTATCGATACTTCATAATGTTTATTGATGACTTTAGTCGTTTCACTTGGATCTACTCCTTAACTCATAAGTCTCAAGCTCTTAATCCATTTCAACACTTCAAACATCCACTGAAAACTTATTTCCTCCACAATCTAAGTGTTTCACTGTGATGGAGCCAATGAACTCATCCAAGGATCCTTTGCCGAATTCCTTAACGACCAAGGGATATCTTATCGCATCTCTTGTCCTCACACCCTTAAACAAAATAGCCTTGCTAAGCGAAAAATTTGTCATCTCACCAAAGTTGGTCTTACTCTTCTTGTCCATGCATCTCTTCCAAAATCCTTCTAGTTTGATGCCTTCTCCAATCAGTTCACCTTATGAAACCCTATATCTCACAAAACAAAACCTCTCTCATCTTCGAGTCTTTGACAATTCTTGTTTCCTATTTCTTGGCTCAACACGATCTAACAAATTTACACCTAAATCCAATCCGTGTGTTTTTATTGGCTATTCACCACACTTTAACAGATATAAGTGTCTCGACCCTCAAACAAACAAAATTTACAACTGCTCTTGCCTATTAACCCACCAAATCCTACTCCACAAGACATCCCACCCACATGTGCAACAACGTCTCCTAATAACTTCTCACCTGTACCCACGTAGACCATTCCAAACCTGTCCTTGCACCCATGACACCTACCTAAAAACCACAAACTTCTTTTTTTTTTGACCCAACTGAATATCGCAGCATGGTTAGAATCCTTCAATACCTTTGTCTTACTTGCCCAGATATTCAATTTGTTGTGAACAAAGTATTTCAATTCCTTCATTGCCCTACAAACATGCACTAGACTGCAACTAAATGAATTCTTAGGTATTTGCAATCAACACCCTCCCATGGCCTCCAGTTAACCAAAGCCCAAAACCTAAACCTTACTGCTTACTCTGATGCTGAATGGACTAGTCTGGTTGCCATGATCACCATCGTTGAAACTCTAGTTATTGTACCTACTTAATTTAATTTCTTGGAGTGCTAAAAAACAACCGATTGTGGCTCGTTCTACTACAAAAGTACAGTATAGGAGCATTGCTCATGCATCTGTTGAACTGTGTGGATCACATCGCTTCTCGGTGAAATTGTCTGCAAAACCTTCAACCAATCCTATGATGTGATAATCTGCAACAAAGAAATAGACAGCATACACTATGACAAAGGCTCTTGCTTCCTCAACATTTCATCAACCTCGAAACAAGCTCACGATTACTTCTCGTGGGAGCTTGAGGGGGATGATAAATCAATAAATATTCACTAGAATATCCTCCAAATTTTCAGCGATATTATCATAGATTTTTAGCAATCTCTCACCATATTTTCAGTATTCTGTCTAGACTATTTACTTTGCCTTCTTAGACCTTAGTTCAGTGTATAAATGTATTACTATGTTGTAAAGCACTAAAGAAACAGATCAATACAAATTCATTTATCCACTATTCTCATGCTAGTTTCTTTACAGAAGACGCAAGTGAAATTGAAATCTAAGTGATGGATAGAGATTAGAAGTAGAGTGATAAGGAAATAGCACCTCGGATAAGTATCCGCGTCGCGAACAGAGAATTTTGAAATCTCGGAATGATTCAGATCCCTATTAGGTCCTAACAGAAGATAGCGTCCATCGATACAAGGCGTGAAAGACGAAGGACTTCTCTTCAACAACTTTAGTCCATGTCTCGCTAACTCTAGCTCTCTTTTTGCAATCACAAATAAAAAATAAAACAGATAAACATAAGAATATCACTTCGAGTTCATGTTTGCATAAACATATGGTAACTGAATTACTGAGAAGATGAAAATGCGGAATTTACTTGATAATGGAGGGGCGGAGGAGACTTTGGAGATAACTGCAGCGAGAGAACTTGAAGCCGGGAATTAGCTCCTCCGTAACGGCTGCGCCACCGATAACGTGACGTCGTTCTAGTACGGCGACGGAGAGGCCGCCTCGGGCGAGGTAGGAGGCGGCGGTCAAGCCGTTGTGGCCACCGCCGATCACCAAGACGTCAAATCTCTTATCCGGCAATGTGCTTGCGGCGGTGCAAAGGCTCCGGCGCCACATTTACTCTCTCTTAGGTCCCTCTGTGTTTGGTGCAAATGGAGAGATTCGCTTAAATTTAAAAATATAAAATGCTCAAACTGTTCGTTTGGAATTTTTGTTGGTTTTGTGTACCTGGTGCTCTCCACGCAATTTCATGGACTGTTTCAAGAGTTCGCGGGACCCTTCTGGATAATCGTACTTTGAGCGAGTGGAGTCCAAACAGTGGCCACTAAGAACCAAAAGTAGCCGGTGATTTAAAATTCTTGAAACGACCACACCGTTAAAGCGTACTAGTACTACTCGCTCACATGCAGACATCTGTATTTTGCGCTTTGTCCGGAGTTATTTTATTTAGGGATGCAGTGCTAAATTTTAGAAATTCAGTATTTAAATTTAAATTTTTTGTTCTGATATAGCTAACCAAAATTGTATTGTTCCTAACGTATAGCTTCTACTGCGAAAAATAGTGACAACTAAATAAATCCAATAACTTGGTTACCCATTACCCTTTATACATTACCATATATGAATTACTTTACCCTGATCAAGTCTTCACCTTGATTGCAAATAAATTTGAGAAAATTGACCACAATTTTACTTGAAAAACTTCTAAAATGAATTAGGATAAAAACCGCGGGAAAGTAGAAAAGTTTCACTATAAGAAATAATAGTATTCACAATCTCTTTATATTTTATACAAGAAATACGAGAAACACTCTTTATTGAGCCTCATTAAATGATACAGAGATTTTGGATATGAAGAATGAGATTTTCTAAGAATGATGCTTTGTAAATGAACTGGGCCTCCCTCACGCGGTTTTGGACAGCTAACAATTATCTGTCTAAGTCGCAATTGTTGATTTCTAGTAGCCGTAATTGTTGACCACCACCTATCATTCCAACAATCTTCTACTTGAAGATTTGATTGAGTATCAATCATATCTTCACATCACTTTTTCTATCTTGCCATTTTCATATTGCTCACGTCCCTATCAGGTAATAAGAGGATCGACACTAAATAAACTTGTCAGTATTAATTATCTTTGTCATAAAATCTGCTAAATTATCTTTAGTATGAATTTTCTGCATATTTATAACTTCTTCGACTTTTTCACGAACGAAATGATACTATACTCATATGTATTTAGTCTTTGAATGAAACGTTGGATTCCTTGTAAGATGTAAGATACTATGACTGTCACAAAACAAAGAAAAATTTTCTTGTTTGTGCCCGAGTTCTTCCAAGAAGAATTTCAACCATACTGCTTCTTTATTGGTTTGTGTAGCCGCTACATATTCTCTTATATTGTTAACATAGCAACAATTGATTGCAATTTTGAAACTTGACATACAGTTCCACCAGCAAGTTTAAACGTATAACTTGTAGTAGATTTACTTTTGTCAAAATCATTTGCATAATTTGAATCAATGCATCCACTGACAATAAAGTCTAATCCTTTATAACATTATGCAACATCTGAGGTTCCCTTAATGTATCTTAGGATCCTCTTTACAGAATTTCAATGTTCTCTACCGGGATTCGAATGTATCAACTAACCACTCCTATTGCATGTGTAATGTCTAGTCTTGTACAAATCATAATAAACATTAAGCTTTCCATTACTGATGCATATGTTACTCAAGACATCTCCATCCTCTCTTCTTCATTGTTAAGACTCATCTTAGAGGATAACTTGAAATTAATAAGAAGTGGGGTAGAAATTGGCTTACAATCTTATATGTTGAAACGTCGTAAGATTTTCTTCAAATAATTCTTTTAAGAAAGCCAAATCTTCCTATCAATTCTATCTCGGTGAATTTTGCATCCCTAGAATCTTGTTTACCAACCCAAGTCTCTTCAAATAATTCTTTTAAGAAAGTCAAATCTTTCTATTAATTCTATCTCGGTGAATTTTGCATCCCTAGAATCTTGTTTACTGACCCAAGTCCTTCATATCAAATTCCCTAACCAATTTTGCCTTTAACTTCTTGAGATAATCTTTGTTGGGCCTGCGACCAACATGTTATCTACATATAATAGCAAGATAATGAAATCACATTCACCAAACCTGTTGAAATATGCACAAGAGTCTACATTGAGTATGTCCAAGGCTCATGCTAAAGAAATCAAATCTCTTATACCAATATCGTGGTGCCTATTTTAAACCATACATAGATTTGTTCAACCTGCAAACTAAGTCCTCTTTGCCTTTTTCTTTAAAACCTTCTGGTTAGAGCATATAAATTTCTTCTTCAAGATTTCCATAAAGAAAAGTTGTTTTTACATCTAAATATTCAAGATGCAAATAAAATGTAGCACACATTGCCAAGACTACTTGGACTGTAATGAGTTGAATCACATAAGAAAATATTTTGTTGAAGTCAATTCTTTCTTTCTGAGCATATCCTTTCGCCACTAATCTTGCACGATATCTCCCCACTTGATCTTCACCATTTCGCTTAATCTTGAAAACCATTTATTTCCAATAGGCTTTCTTCCATGTGGTAGTGGAACGAGCTCGCAAGTCTTATTCTTATAAAGAGTTTCAATTTCTTCCTACATTGCTACCTTCCACAAAGTGCATCTGAGTTACTCGTTCTTCTTGCCACATTTCCTTGAGGATTGGAATTTTTTCTTAAATTCCATAAATCTTTCCTCAGGTGACCTTACTTGCCACAATTATAGTATTTTAAATTCTTCCTACTTCTTAATTTTGATCTACCATAATTATGGCTTGCAGTTTAAACTTGTTCTGTTGATCTCTCTTTCATCACCGTCAAAGCCTCCATATGTTGTGAACTTGCCTATCTGTCTTCCTTATTATTATGCTGATTTTCCTCTTCTAGGACAACAATTGCAATATCATCAAAGACAAGAACATCCGTAAGGATATTATTTATTAAGTTGAAGATGAGTTGATCATATGAATCAAGTAAACTTTGAAGTAGAAACTCAACACGTTCATTTGGCTCTATTTTATAACCCAACAAAGTAAGTTAAGAGAACAGAGTATTCCAGGTATTGATGTGCTATGTCATTGAAGTAGATTCTGTCATACGAAGAGTATAGAGTTTCCTCTTAAGGAAAATTTTGTTATGCAACAATTTTACCTCGTACAATTTTGTGAGATGATCTCAAATCTCCTTTGTCGTCTTCTTTTCTTCTATGTTTGATAAAACCCCATCTGCTAGTGCCAGATGAAAATTTGCAATAGCATTCCCGTCCATCTCATTCCATTTAGTATTATTTATATATTAGGTCGCCATTTAATTTATTACCACTAAATAATTATCTTTTCTCAAAATAGCCTTCATTTTCAACTTCCACAATGAGAAATTACTCTCGTTGAATTTTTCTGTATCAAAATTTGCCACCATTGCTTCTATCATAATTTTCTTTGATCAAAGAATTAGCTCCCACTATTTTATGTGAATAGTGACCATACATGTGAATAGTAACTATACACATAAATAATGACCGTTCACGTAATTAGTAACCGTACATGTAAATAGTAACAACACACATGAATAATGCCTAGTATCTTCAAATAGTGATCTAACTTATTTCCTGATGTAGAGGATCCACTATTCAATGACAACCATAGAGCATACGATAAGTAGATCTACACACCCAAATCGAGCTTTAATATCACTTGTTGAGAAAATTAATCAGATTAGTGTAGGATCATAGCAAATAAATTTAATATAATTGAAAACACAAATTTTATGTGAAAACCCCTTAAATGAATTGGGATAAAAGTCAAGGGCAAGAGTAGAAAAGTTTCATTATAAGAAGTAATAGTAGTTATAATCTCCTCTATATTTTATACAAGAAATATGAGAAACACTCTCTATTGATCCTTGGTAAGTGATACAGAGATTCTGGTTCTAAAAAATGAGATTTTATGAGAAGAATGCTTTGCAAATGAACTGGGGGAGGCCTATTTATAGACCTCCCTCACGCAGTTTTGGAAAGCTAACAATTAGTTGTCTAAGCTGCAATTGTTGATTTCCAGTAATTGTAATTGTTGACCATTGCCTATCTTTCCAACATGCACGTTGTCTCTCTCAATTACATCATCATCTTACGTCCTGGAAGCATCATCTCTCCTTTACCTGGTCGTTTGCGACTAACTACATCTTTGTTCGTCTGCGACTGGGAAGCTAGGTGTTGTTTGAAGGCTAGGTGTTCTCTGTACCCTCTCCTCTCATCTTTGTTGTTTCAAGGTTAGGCATTGTCCACAAATTAGGTACGTTTCTCTTTTATAGTTACACTATATTATAGAGACGTTGTGATGTAGGTGTTTTTCATGTCTTTATATAAAGATAGCAATTTTGTTTTGTTTGTTTGTTCCATTATATATCGCAATTGTATTTTCGTTTGATATTTCAATCGGTTTGATGTTTTTAACTTTTCATGTAGGAAATTTGTAATACCCAAAAGGTACAACTGAAGCCTATGGGTTTTTAGTTCTAGATTAGCAAGAGAATATGCGAAAGAAGCTTAAGAAGTTTGTAGTAGTATATTTAGATAAAATTTAACTCACTAGTACTAATATATTTACTAGTAAGATGGTTAAAGCTTATGGCTATAAAAGTATTAACATCGGTATCATCAATTCCATATTCGTACAACATGCATTGTTAGTTTATATTCTTGCAGCCAATCAATTGGATACAAATTAATGTATGACATTATTTTTAATTAATGAAAAGA
>JAOQMP010000208.1:26551288-26566491 GCA_027563575.1 Erythroxylum pedicellare | reverse complement strand
TTCCGCATTACCTTCGTTTTTAATCCTTTCATGTAGATCCGGGGTACGTAATAAGGCTCCCACTACGTACTAACAAGTTCATGCATTAGTTTAAGTTGAGAATTATTAGATCTTTGATTTGGAAAGTAAAAGAAAGTGTGATGAAAATGTTACAAATATAATGGAGTGTGAAAAAAAAATATAACGACTTTACATAGAATCGCATATCTAAGATTAAAGAAAAATTAACGTTATGATATGAGTTAAATAATAATTTACATAAAAAGCAATACATGTCCATTTAATAAAAATGTTCATATTTCTGCCTCTTTATCCCTTGTTTTTCTCTTCCATTTTCCAATGTTCTATTAATAATTTGATGTACTGCATATTTTTATCTTATTGGTACTTGGATTTCTTTAAACAGGATTGATACGTCTTAGATAGTTGATTATTATTGTTTATTTATAAAGTTTGATATCCCTTTTTCAGAGTTAAGATAAACTGTAAGATTTCCATCCGTGGCATTTATATCCGATATGCTTGTGATCTAATGCTTCTTAACTAGTCTATTACATGATCTGTAATCCCAAGAATCTTATATTTCATTAGGTTTACATTCTAGTGCAACCTTAATCTTGACATGACGTATGAAATGTGTTGAAAATACCAGGAGATCATGATAATAAGAAGTTCAAATTTGTATTTTGGAGAACTTCAAAATTTGTATGTTGGAGAACTTCAAATTTTAACGGAAACTTTCACACTTTTTCATATAGTAAAGTTTATATCATATACTTAAGAGTCCTCCTTAAGTTACATATGATACCTTCTCTTGTTGAAATCTGTTTGTTTTTATTCGAGACAAATCTAATGATTAAAAAAATTACTAAGTTGTCTGATTCAATAATGAAAATCTTAAATTGGTTGACTTTTTTGTTTTATTTTTATTTAATTTATTTTAATAATTTTTATTGTTGAAAATAAATAAGGATAGTCTCATATTTTAAAATTTTATTTTATTTAATCTTTTAATTGATTTTTTAATAGTATATATTTCAAAATTTTTATTTTATTTAATCTTTTAATTGATTTTTTAATAATATATAGGGCGATTTAACCTTTTAAACTAAATATTGAACAAATCAACAATTGTTTTACTATCATGGAAATCTTAAATTATTCTCCAAACATAGTTACAAAGTTCGTTTTGAGTTCAAAGTTTAAGAGAAATGGAATCAACAAACAAGCACATCCATTTAAAAATTACTTGCCAGATACCATAATCAACTGAACCAAGAATACTAATTATTGCATCAAGGCAGCATTTTGAAATCTTCGCTCCTTTAATCTTTATTCATAGCTTATATGTACATACGTGAAAAACAAGTACGACGAGTTGCTCACATCGCTTTCTATTTTTACTGGCTTGACTAATGCCTAGGATATTGGAGAGAAATGGCCTGAAACTTACAAAGAAACAGAAACGTGACAAGGAGACTTCGAAGGAACTTTGAACAGGTGGCGAGGTGAGACACACAACGACAAGAAAAGTAAAGGAAAAGGCGAAAAGCACAAGTACGGAGTCCAAGTTGCAAAGTAATACTAATATATAAAATTTTGAAACATTACCGGTATGGCTTCTAAATAGGCAACAAAAAGTGAGGCTTGTTGATGAATGATGAATGATGAATGTTGAATGATGGAGATGTGACCAATCCCAATCCCATGAGAAAAGGCACATAGCTTGGTCCACATCTGATGGGCCTAACCTATTTGATGTGAAATCCCTACGTACCCAAACTTTGCATGTCAAAATTTACAAAAGGCATTCGTGTGCCCACACACTGGACCCTCTGAAAAGGCTTTGACAGAAATACACTGATAAACTTGGCCCACCTCCTCCATGCATCCTTTGTTTGTTTTTGAAGTAATCCAATTATTGCTTTTTTGTTTTGTTTTGTTAACTAATTGTGTTTAATTCATCAAAGAATTATAACAACACTTAATTAGATATAATCCTGATATATGTTAATAAATCCTTGATTTATTTATAATTAGAGAACTAGTAGTTAGAGAATTAGAGCCTTTTTTTTTTATAATGAAGTTTAGTGTCTGCTAATAATAAATTAATTTATAAAAATTCGGTCATCTCTTTTTTTTTTTTGGTGACGTAGGGCCTTCAAGTTAAGAGGAAATGTGTACCTCACGTAAAACCTTTAGTAATAAAATATGATTTCCAGACATTCAAATACAAGTTTTTTGTATTTATTATTGAAAATTTATATATAGATGATTGAAAGTTGTTCAAATTAAAGGGTTAATTGCAAAAAAAAACCTAAATTTATTCAAATTTGCAATTATAGGCTGAATTTTAAAATGTGATAATAAAATGTTCAAACTTTCATTTTTTTCAATTATAACATAACGTTAGTCTTTTCGTTAAGTTTACAGATATGATTTGTCAAATGTACAAAAACACTAACTATTAATACACAGCAACCTAAATTAAGAGAAGAAATGTAGATTAAGGAGACGATTTCGTTTTATCACAACAATAAAATGATGTCGTTTGAAGAAAATAAAATCAGTAATTCAAAGAACGCACCCCTTCGTTCATAACCCACCTCCTTCGTTCAATACTCGCTATCTTTATTTTCAATTATCTGTTTCTTCTGGTGACGCCCTCCACCTTCGAACACCTCAGCCTCACCTCTTCCTTATCTGCTTGTCTGGCGAGGACGTCAACCTCCAAATGCCCCAAGCTACTCTTGTCTAGTACTCACCCCCTTCGTTTCTCTCATATATGTCATCTTCATATAGTGGAGCCGAACTTAACAGATAGACTAAAGTCAGGTCAAAATTAAAAAAAATATATGAAAGTTTAAATATTTTATTACCAATATTTGAAGTTCAGGCTATAGTTATAAAATTGAACAAAGTTTAAGATTATTTTTAAGTAGTTAACCATAAATAAAATTAAAGAGTTAGGGTGTCTAAATAATTTTAGAGAAAATGGGTAGAAATAATTTAAATATCCGTCATTCTTTTTTAAATTTAAAGGTCATAAATTATAATTAAAATGATTAGTGACTTTCTTTATTATTACTATAACCTAAATTTAATTGTCCCTTTTTGTTTTCACCTAAAAAATGAGTAGGGCTGTTGGATTTTTTGTACTTACTCAAAAGATCCCCACCTAAACACATGTAAATGTGGTTATCGTAGTACATAGATTTCTCACTCGGCTAAGGTAAGTAGAATCGAATACGATATCTTCTTTGTGCTGAACGAGCTTTTCTGCCTTGTAGACTCATGTACCTCACCCTCTCTAAGATTCGAGCTTAAGTGTCCATATCCAAATCCTGTATAAAATTCTTTTTATTAATCAGGGTACCGGTAACATAGTGGTATGAGCAAATGAAAATGACAATACACGTTGTTTAAAGATACATCTTACCTTTTAGTACGAGTACTATGAAATTATTGGCGCAACCTGATGGAGATCGGAGTTATGGTTTTCCTGCATTAATTCTTTTGTTCGTAGAATGTTAACAAACTTGAAGGTTTCAAGCAAGAAAATTTTCTTTTTGCTTCAAGATAAAATATTTGGTTGAAACATTATTGTTCAACTTGTTTCATGAAAAGTACGCCATTGGAAAACATAAATATTGGAAGATCAAATCCGTCTTTGGCTACATAATGCTAAGTTGTCCGATTGACTTCAAATATCTCCATTCATTTGTTGACAAAGGAATGAGCTTTCATATTATTCAAAAAGAAATTATTCAACTTTAAATATAAGTTGTTGTACGGAACTAATTGGATTCAAAAGATGATTGCTTTGAGGCATATATCAATGTGATACGCTAAATTCATAGGACACGTCAAGAAATAAGGCCTATTCCAACATTTCAATTCCCAGTTTGAGTAAACGTAAATTTTTGTTGGTGTAACTAATCAAAAATCTTCGTTTAACTATAATGAAAGCAAGTTTTGATGAAGGAGAAACAAAAATGTCACAGGGACAAAGCAGGTTCGTTTGGACGTTTTTGGTTGGGAAACGACTCGCATGTGTTTCAAAGGCGTAATTACGTAAATTTGTGATTCACAAAAAGCTCTATTTTTTCAAAAAGAAAGGACAAGGGTAATCTATTGCCAGTTGGAACTCGGAAATAACAGGGTCTCATCATGAGATGTAAAGAATTTCCAACGTACTGCAGCATCCATCTGCAGAAAAAGGTTGAGAAAGATTCAAAGTACGGTAAAAGACAAAGAAATTGTCTAAGAAGAACACAAATTTAACAAAGAAAAGAGAAGAATGATTTAACGCAAATGTCTTCAAGACTAGATCTTGATACCTCTCCCAAATTTGAGGCATCCAGTATGCCCGTTGGTCGCTTATTTTACACTCTATTGTCGATATTTAATATCAAATTTTGCATTGTGAAGTGCTCTTTTTAAGTTTTAACTCAACAATATGGACATTGCCCTTTTAGGTCTGAGATCTATGAACTCAGTTTTTAACTTATTTCTATAAAGAGTTTTTGGCAAAGCAAATATGTTATGTGTAGGTGCTTTACATCAGCTATTAAAAGCCAAGAGACAAGACTATCTCGTGTTAATTAATTTGAAACTAACAGTGGCTTCTACTATTTGTTTAATTAAGTGTAAAAGCAGAAATTGAAAACATCTCTACTAGGGATGTATAAGTCGCCATATAGGCATGTTTAGAGGAGACAAATAGAGGTTTACCAGTCTTCGTTAGGCATCATGAAAACTGACAAGAATTTATCTTTCTTAGGCCTGCATATTAGGGGGGGGGTTTCTCCTCTCCTTTTGCATTGCAAATACAAAATCTTCTTGGTCGACTAGTCCAGTGTTTCTTTTGTTCCCCCATCTTTTCCTTTTCGTATCTCTCAACCTATTTCCACTCAAATAGTACTACTTTAGCCCCTACCTGGTAAAGAAGATACTGTCAGCCATAAGATCACTAGACCAATCCTGCAAAACCACCCTTTGAGACCTAAAAGAGGTCAAAAATTCTAAAATCCAAATGAGGGACAAACATTCCAGTTGTATCTTGTTGCTTTTGAGGAATGTAATAAATTTTTTATAAGCTCAAAAAAAAGCGATTATTCCTCTAACACTGTGCTTTGTAATTAACAGCAGCACATCGCACATTATATATATACTTTGCATGCATGCATGCATGCATGAATGCGCACGTGGCATCTTGATTAGTGATAGCCATTATTATTATTAGGTCAAGATACGATCTCTTCGTTGCTTACCTTGGAAAAGAGGAAACCAACCATGCGGGTCCCACCAAATCCAACGAGCCACACAACACCATGATTAATGAGAAGTGGGAGAACCACACAAATAATTTATTCAATTAAGCCAGATCTTCGTTAATTACTCCAATTTATAGGCATTAGGGAAGAGATCCAAGCATTCTCCTACTCTCAGTTCACACAACGTGAGAAGCAAACCACATGTAGGGACATCGCGTGAAGGGGACGTGAGGAAGGTTTTGCATGAGAAAAATAGGGTTCAAAACACAAAAGCAGTAATGTGTGTGTGGTCTTGGGGTAGTCGCAAGTTTTTGGTGGGTTCGGGGTTTACAAAGCAAAGAATAGAGAGCATCTTTTGGAAAGCGGTGGTCGTCCCGTTTGTCGAACTGATCAGACCAATCACCAATCTCTAGACGATCTGATTCTCTCTCTCCCTCTCTGTCTGCGTGTTTTTTGAATCTTTTGATCTAATGGGGTAGATGTTCCAGAGGAGTTTGTTCGGTATTGTCCATCATGGATATAATGTGGGGTCACTTCTTTTATAACTTTGTGTTCGTTTTAAGTTATCCTACATAAAATATAATCTATGTGTATATATATATTGGATTTTCTTTTAGTTTCATGAAGTGGGTCTTTGACCTTTTCTTTTTAGAGTTTCCATATTTGACTCGATCAAGATCCTTTCTCTTTCTTGTACTAAACCAAAGAAGAAGAAGAATTTTTGTTAGTTGGTTTGATGATTGCAGAGTATCTAATTTGCGGATACCCTTTATCTATCTTTCTCTATTACCAAAAATATCCGGATCTTCCCACAACTACGACAAGTCGTTTTTATCTACCACAGATTTTGTATTCGTTTGAGGGGTTTGGATGAGTAATTTTTGGATACGAACAATTGCATGGGAGTGATTATAATGATGAAATCTGAGTTCTTTTTTGGGGTTCACGTGATTCAACTGAACATATAGTACTAGTTGAATTTTGGTAAAAATAAAAAAGCAGAAGCTTGAAACTGGTTGTTGCTTGGCTGTGACTACTGGGGATCGAGTCACGCTCATCAGACAACCTAATGGATTATGGGATTGACCGATTGGATGGCCTATAACAACTTACGGATGACATGTTATGAGACTACGGTCTTTTGTTCTACGATGTATTGATTAAGAGAACCTAAGGGCTAAGTTTGTCACCCAATCTCTTCAAGGAGTTTGACCCACACGTTGCAATTATTATTAATTACATGTCTCCAAAACCCTAGTTGTTTCTTATGCTACAAAAGAGTTTAGTATGGCATGAGAATTTAGTAGTAAAAACAAGTGTTTTTGAAGTGGAGCGTGGAGATACGGAGATGATGAGGAGAGTGAGAATTTATTCCATTTTCCTTGGGAGGGTGGCAGTGACAGACAAAGGCAGAGATAGGGATACGGACAGAGGTTTGTTTTGATGGTATTTAGGTTTTTTTTAATAAAAAACTTGAGAGAGAGAAAGTACTACAGCAATAGGGTGTCCTCGTGATCGGAGAAGGCAGATCCATGGAAGACTGTTCCCTCTAGTCACGTGGGCTCTTTTGACTACCCAATGACCAACCCATCTGTACCCCTCACATCACTCCCTCGCATTGTTAGGAGCACCCAGCCATCATCATAAGGTTTTAATCAATTCGCTTTAAATTAATAATTTTATTTAACCAAATCTCATTAAGAAATATAAATCCACTCCACTTTGTAGTTGAATTGGGAATCATAATAATAAGAAGAATGTCTTTTTTGTTGTTAAATTGCATGGAATGAAATTAATAAAAAAACTTAATAAAATGAAATCAGCAAAATGTAACAAGTCCAGAAAAGTTCTCCTTCTATCTTGTTTCATGCTCTCCTTTGGAATACTATAAATTGGGACGTTGAGAAGCCAGACGAACTTGAATCACAAACCAACTACGAGTTACAAACAGTAACTACAAACATCACACTTTCACATCCCTCTCGGCCCTCCCCTATTGTCAGTAAACGCTCACAGACTCCATCTGACTAAGCTGCCTCAATTTTATTATCTTTCTCATCCTGAAGAGTATTGTGTAGGTTTTTTTTCCCCCTCCGTCCTCTCTGATCTCTCCAACATGCAAATTGGGTCCATTTCTGTCCGAGTGTCTTTATAACTCTCTCTTTTACTACTATATACGTATTATGTCCATCTTCTCTATTCGCATTTCACGACAACGTTTACCGCAGGTGCTGACTGGTATTGCGCCATTTTATTAGATTATAAAGCTACCAGACAACACTTCTCTTCGCCCTCCTCTCTCTGCCTTTCTATCTCCTACCCTTCAGCTCTCTTCTCTAAGTTCCTCTTGTATTCAAATTCTATATTATTGCAACTCGTTCTGGGCTTTTACTATTTGGTTCGTACTCTCTGTAACAACCCTTCGGCTATAAACTCACCTTCTCCACCTTTCCTTCTTCACATCTCTCTGATTCATTTCTACTGGAAGCGACCGTTTGTTCTCTCGTGGTGTCAAAGAGAACCGTTTACTGAATCTGAGTACAGGAATTGAGAGATCGATGATGCACAGGTGCAGTAGCTCTCAGGGGAACACGGTGGGTCCGTGTTCATGCGGTCTGTTCCATAACCAAAGCAACTCTTTCTCTATGCTATTTTCTATGCCGAACCACCATAAATCTTGCCAAGAAACAGATATGTACACTTTTACGTCCTCTTCTTCAACTTCTGTTGATTGCACTCTTTCGTTAGGAACGCCGTCGACACGTCTAATCGAAGATGACGAGAAAAGAATCCGACATGAATGCCGTCCTAGTTCTTGCATGTCCAACCTTTGCTGGGATTTATTGCAGACCAATAACACACCTTATACATCTCAAGCCCACAAAACCAGTCGTGCAAACATTGGTACAGGCAATAACAACCTTGCCAATAATGATCCTCTACTTGCTCGCCGCTGTGCCAACTGCGACACCACTTCTACTCCTCTCTGGAGAAACGGACCAAGAGGTCCTAAGGTAATTTATATGTTCACCCACAGACATCGATGAAGCTGTTATTCTCAAAGTTTCATATTTTGGTTGGTACAAGCATATGTTAAATGTGAACTTGTACTCTTGTGATAACTTCGTCTTTTCTTGTTTATCTATTTTGTAAGTATTAGTTTGTAAGAAAATTAGTGGTAAGCATCTATTGAGCAAATGTGTGATGTGATTCTTTTGCTTGCAGTCACTTTGCAATGCATGCGGAATTCGGTTCAAGAAGGAAGAGAGAAGAGCCGCAGCTGCAAATGCAAATACTAATGGAACGCCATCAGAAGCAATTGATCCTCACTATGCTTATCAGAACAATTCATGGGTTCAGACCCAGAAAATGCCATACTTCCCTCCAGCAAATGAATTCAGGTTCATAGAGGACAGTGATCGAGATTCTGATACAGGAATTCCTTTCCTCTCTTGGAGGCTTAACGTGACGGACAGGCCTAGCCTTGTCCACGACTTCACGAGATAAAATAAAATTTCAAATAAAGCAGGAAAAGAAAAAAGAAAGAAGAGAACGGTCAAGATGATGAATGCGGTGACTGCAACGTATAAAACGATGATGATGTTGAAGATGTTGGTGATGGTGATGGTGATGGTTATTGTCCAGTCTCGTCAAATTCTTTTCTCTTTTCAGTTTGGTTTGGTCCTTTTCTTTTATTTTCCTTCTTTCCCCATCTCCAGTGTTACATAGACCGAGTGAAAACTGGATAATTCTATGTTATTAGTTTGCTTTTACTTTAGATTTCATAAACTTTATTTTTGGTTTCTTATAAAAATCTCTCTTGGGTCACTTTCTCTCGGTTTACTTCACCATTATACCAACTGAAAAGAGAAGACGTCGGCTGATCTCTTACCTGCACTGTCTATGAGTCTTATGTAGTATGATATACTCTTTGACCTGCGAATCTGTACGCTTCTGATTATTATATAACATTTTCATTTATATTGATCAGAACTGAAGTTTTACCTGATAAGCCTGAGACCATTACTTCTGATATTGATCTCATGGGTTTCACAACCAAAGGATAATCAACTGATTGTCCAATAACACCATTGTTTGATCAGGATCATTTTCTGAGTCTGATGACTATGACGTTTCAGACCATGGGAATGGTTTTTGTCGCATAGCTTAGCTGTGTTCATTTGACTGTCAAGTTGACCTGTATATAAGCAGAAACTGCAGGGGTCCTCTGCAGGTGGGACTGCATAATTTGTTTTTCTCTTGGGGTTCCTTGTTTTTAAATATTTTTTTCTATTTCCGTTTTATTATTAGTTCTTAAACCATTTGCAAATGTCAATTCTAGGTACAACCAAAGTTATGTTGTAACGTCTAGATTCTATAAATGGTTTTAAAGAATGAATAGTTCTTTATGATTGCAAATCCAAATGATCGAATACAGTACTCATCATGTGACGCATTTATATAATGAAGCTACGTGATACGTTAGTCGTAGCAGACAAATTAAATAAAAGACTTGAAATTGAACAGTTACCGAGAATGGAATTGTTGTCATATGGTTCACAACGTGTTAAAACAAAATCGAATCGACAACCCTCCCCTACTTACGAAATCGTCAAGACATAACTCTTCGATTTTCCTTTTCCATCGGTTTTGTTAGAGCTTTTTGGTGTAAGATGGGGCAAAGAAAGCTCTAGTTTACGATACCACAAGGCGTATCTCCATTGTTAGTGAACGCCTGGGGATGAATATTAGTTGAGCCTGCTTGATGATTGTATATTCTTTTTATGCAAGTTCTATGCCTAGCCGGTTTGTATTGTTACATTGGAAATAAATTGCTCTTACAGAGATGTATCTACCTTTATGTACGCATACACCTTTTTTGTTCTAAAAGCCCGATGGTTAAGATATTATTACCATTTTCTTCAAAATATATACCAGCATCCCTTTTCTCTTCTAAATAAAAGGATAGTTATTTTTAGAATGTGCATTGTATTTCAGACAAGTCACCAGAAAATCATTGATTAAAAACTAATAAAAATTATTTAATACAGTGTAACCAACGCCTCCTTATAATACCACGAACATTCAAATTACGTATTTGGAGAATTACAAAGACTCTTACAGTCTGGCCTCTTAAATCACGGACCAGACAAACACTTACGCTCCTGGTATTCTTCCTCATTTCATTGCAAAACATTTAATAATTAGAAAAAACTAGTTTACTACAAGTCTGGATGTTTAGGTTTTTATTGGTTGAATAAATAGGGCATTTAAATTGGGTACTTCAGGAAGTTTTTTTAAATGTCATATATATATATATATATATATCAATTTTGCACTAAAAAAAGTTTTCAATAAAGTTTAGCAATGAGTTCAAGAATTTATTCCTAATGAAACAATGTTGGTCTGAACGTACTCTTGAGAAGACTGCGAAATCTTACTGCCATATATGTCTTCAATTCCTGGTTAAATGTAAATGCGTTAACCTTTAACTTATAGTGAAATAGAGTTTTAAGCATTTAGGAAATTAGAGTTTCAGAAACCTTTAATTTCTGTGAAAATAATATATCAATAGACCTATGTGATAATAAATTTTCATTATAATTAGTCTTTTTATATGTAACTCTAGTCTCTAAATATTTTTTTGAGAGTTTTATAAGAAAATACCTTGGAGACCTAAGAAGAAACATGGAAAATCTTTTTGAAAGAACTTTTGAGAGAAGTTATATAAAGTTGTTGTCATGCTTCTCTTTATATCGTATTTCTCACATTAATAAAAGAAGGGATAATCATTCTTAATGTGTCCAACCTTTCGAGATTTTTTCAATCTACTCTACTGTCAATGCTTTAAAAATTTTCAATTGAATAATAACCTTTTAAAACCTTATAACGAAAAAATTAGTTTCATTACTAATGTAGTTATGTGGCTAACGAAAGTCTAGTTGTTCATGACATGTAGCTATCTACCTGGAAAAGAGTAGCTAACTAAGCAAAATACCCAGTTATCCATACTTGGTTACTTATAACCCCAACTTATAATCAAATACCAATAACCCAAATTCACTTGACCCAAATTTTACCCAAATTCACTTTACCAAACACAAAAAACCCTAGTTACATTGTCTTTGCATCCTCATTCGTCTTTGTTGGTCTCACGTCTAAAAAGCACGATCTTTGATTCGTCTTTGACTAGAAAACCTGTCCTTTCCTTTCGTCTTTGTTGTTTCACAAGGTAGATATGCCAAAATCATGTTACATAGTCCTACATTAGGTCATTATATGAACATTTAGCATACTAAATTTGGGTTCCTACTATAACTTTGCAACTCGAGTATTGAACTTTCAAAGGAAGCCAAATATTAACTGTTATTTTCTATGGCAATTCCCCTGATGTTCACGATGTTGTCTTGAGGAGACAATTGGATTATTCGAGTTATAAAAGGCTACTGGTTCTACTTTTCAATGACTAGAAGGCAATTAATTTGTTGAATCATTTATATGCACATGTTATAAAGCACATCCAAGTTTGTGAACGTTAATTTAAAGTGCATTCTTGATAGTGACTATGAACCTAGATAGCTAGTTAGATAGATATAAGGCTATCTCTAGGTGAGTAGATCCATGAAAGTGACATCAAAGGTGGAACTAAAGTCTCTTATAAATGATATGTTCGTTGCATTATCGTATAGTGAAACATCTTAAATGACAACTTTTTTAATCTTGTGAAATAATTTCAAGATTATTAATGCATTAGTCTAAATGTATTGAAATCATGAATTGATTGTTATAAAATTTTGATCTTGTATCGTATATGTTTGTTCCTCGAAGGAAAATGGGATGATATTTTGAATTGAACTTCAGAGATATTGAAGACTATAAGTTAGACATAGTGCATTACAAAAGCTCTTAAAAGATTGTAAAATATTGAATACATTTGTCCTTTCCATTTGATTTTGGGTTGTAAGTTTAGATTGAGCGTTATAACTAAAGAACATATGCAAGTTCGACGTCTAGGGTGGACGAAGGTTTGTTTATTTTGTTGGTTAATAGCTATGATGTATGCTTCATGGACAGAGACAATTCTTGGAAGACGCTTGATTTCTTTTACTCGATGTGGGGTAAACTATTTCTTTAGTTTAATAGTTTATAGTTCCGTTAGTCATCTAACTTTTTAGTCTCAGCATTGTTGTTAACTTTTTATTACTTGATTAGTTTCAACCACTTTTAATCTTGATATTGTTATTAACTTTGTATTATTTGATTAATTTCAGCATCTGAAGTTGTCAATTGTTTGAGTGGGTTGATCTTCTAATGTGCGAAAGAGTTTTGAGTATCATACCTGCATTGTTGAAGAAGATAAATAATCTAGAAGAAGAAGATAAATAATCTAGAACAAAAAAAGAAAATGCTGAAGATGAAAATTAAAAATTTAAGTTGTGTATTATTAAAGGTTATTAGAAATTGCTATGAGTGAATGTAAAATATTGATTATATTATTAGTGCTTTATAAACCAAGCAGAGAATTTTAGCTAATATTATTCAATATATCCTAGCGATTTGAACATGCTTATGAACATGATATTCAACACTCCTCTATTATTTTATATTCAATGACTGATTGAGTACATAATTACAGCTCCTTGCTTTAAAACCATTTTGTATATAATTAAAACGAACTTCAACAAATAATCCTCAAAGTGATAGCTTCAATATATATACAAAATCCCAATCATTAAAATTTTGAATCAGTCTCTTTATCATTATCATTGAATCTATTTCCTTCATTAGTTTTTGAGGACTTTCTCGTGATCCCAATCATCAAGTTGTTGAATCAATCTTATCAACAGTTAACTGACTTAGCAAAATAAGATGAAATACTAACCAAAACACTTAATGTATAATAGACCAAACCACCAATGTGCAGTCATATAAACATTTCATTTTACAAAAGTATTTCTTTGTACCCATCTTGTATTTTTTAAAACACATGTACATTCATATAAGCATTGTATAATCCAATTGCATTGTATAAAACACACATGTACGTTCATAAATGTTCCTATCTGATAGGGCAAGGCACATAGGGATTGTATAATCCAAAATTATTTCTTTTTATAAAATTGTAACTTTGTATGGATCTTGTAGGATAAGGCACATTGGTAAAATGTATCTCTGCATAAAACTTCTTGAAGCTTTTAATCTTGTCCTCCTCTTCTTCACATTTGTTTCATCCTTAAAAAAATGACAAACACATAATCAAAGCATGACCTAATTGTCAAAATTGTTTAAGACATATAATTCAATACATGTAACCTCTGACAAGTTATAACTCATCTTGTTTTTGTAGGGAGTATGTCTCAGAAGTTTAGGCAGGAATGTCATATCATAATGTTCATGCAGCGCCATGCAATCAATGTACAAGAACCGAGTTAAAGAAATTCAAGAAAAGTTAGTTAGTTGGCAGTTAGAAATTTGAGTATTATAAATGCTGTAAATCCATGAAAAATGATGTATGCATTGTGTACTTTGATATTGAATACAATCAGACCTCAACGTGTTGTTGAGTCTCAAAAAAGTTGCTTTGTTCGCCTCTGTTCTCGTGTGACTTCTCTCTCTAAATTCTAGTAGTTTTTCCCTTGTAGTCTTTGTGTATGATCGATAGATAACAACAAAGTGGTATCAGAACTAGATTCTTAAGGGATTTGTGAAGGTGTAGGCAGAGAACTTGGCTTGGAGGACTGGCCCTTTCCCAAGCAAGGCATGACTGCGAGCGAAGAGCACTCAGAGATGGCTGAAAGCTCAACTCAGAGTCTGTAACCTGCGATATTCAATGGAGAAGTATATCAAATCTGGGCAATCAAGATGGAGGCATACCTGCGAGGACAGGATCTGTGGGAACCGATTGATGAAGACTATGCGATTGAGATTCCAACCGAAGATGCTCCAATTGCTCAGCTACGATGGTTAAAGGAGAGGGTGACAAAGAAGGCCCGAGCTAAATCTTGCCTATACTAGTCGGTTTCACCCACAATTTTCACTCGAATTATGGGACTTGAGCGAAAGAAATCTGGGATTTCTTGAAGAGCGAATATGAGGGTGATGAGAAGGTAAAAAAATGAAAGTCCTGAATCTGTTAAGGGAATTCGATAGAATGCAGATGAAGGAAGATGAGATAATCCAGAATTATTGTGAAAGATTAATTCAACTCGATAATCAAATCAGACTCTTAGGAGCTGAGTTCAAAGATCAAAGATTGGTGCAGAAGTTACTGGTGTCTGTCCCTGAGAAGTATGAAGCAACAATAGTCTCTCTTGAGAACTCCAAAGACATTGGGCAAATAAAGCTTGTGGAAGTCATGAGTGCCTTGCAGGCTTAAGAGCAGAGATCTTTGATGAGAAAGAATGAAGCGATTGAAGGTGTATATTGAGTTTTTGCTAAAGCAGAAACTCAAGAAAAGTTCAAGAAGAAGAAGAAGGTTAAAGGAATGTCAAATACAAAAAGCTCCCAAACACGCCAGAAAAATGGAGGCAAGAATGTAGGAGGAGACAAGGCGAATAATTACAATCCCTGCTCACATTGTGTTAAGACCAATCATCTTGCTTTCACGTGTTGGACGAGGTCAGATGTAAAATGCAGAAGTTGTCATCAGAAAGGGCACATAGAGGCAATCTGTAAGAAGCAATCTACATAAGCAGCAACCAACGTACAAGTGACTGAAGAAGAAGAAGAGCAGCTGTTTGTGGTGATTGGTGTTCGTGTTAAAAATTACTCATCCGATTGGCTGATTGATAGTGGATGCACGAGCCACATGTCTCCAGATCCAAATTTATTCAAGTCTTTGGATAAAGAGGTGATAGCAAACGTGAAGCTTGGAAATGGAGACTGCATCCGAGTAGAAGGAAAAGGTGAAGTGGAGATAGTAACCAG
>JAOQMP010000208.1:26537329-26551188 GCA_027563575.1 Erythroxylum pedicellare | reverse complement strand
ATAAGAGTTTGTGTCATGAAAAAAACCAACTAGAAGTGAAACCTGAAATAAAAACATTTATAATTATATTTATATTGCATGTATAGAATTTAACATATACATCACATATAAGTGATATTAAATGAAGAGCAAAAATAATTCAATTGAATATTCACTTAAATCGCAATGAATCCAATTCTCATTTGGTACAAATTTATCATCACTGTCACTCAAATTCATTAAACCAAATGACATGTCAATACTTTTCTAACAAATATTATCTTCCAAGTTACTCTTATCTTAGTGCCTCAGAAATCCAATCCTACAAAATATCGATATCATCAAGGTAAATTGGATCTACAGAAACTACTTGTTCTATTAAGAGTTCTAGTAAAAAATGAAATTACATTATTAAAAATTACAAGAAATTATATCCAACTTAATAATAATAATAATAATAATAATAATAATAATAACAACAACAACAACAACAACAACAATAACAACAACATATCTTTTCTAAAGCTTTAAATCGTATTAAACAAAGACCAAATTATTCAATCTTTTATGCTCTAATTTATTTCTTTTCTTGAAGTAGATGAATTTAAATATGCTCCAATTTCTTTCACACCTTAATGTACTCGCACATTGACTTAGAATTCCACAATCACAAATTCATAATTCACAATTCATAAGTCATCCATGATAGATGATACACTACATCTATAAGTCGCAAGCCTACAACCCAATCAATCACAGGCACATGCACACACACACATACGCACGGCACACATGTGAGTGCACGCACACGCGCACGCGCGCACGTGCACACACACACACACACAAGTGCTCGCGCACATGAATGAAAGCAAAATGCAACCTTGGCTTAAGGCGCTGTGATTGCAGACTAACGACTGACGTGAGGTGACAAGTGGAGAAGAGGTGTTGATGCATGGTTGGTGAGTTGTGGGCTATGACAACAATCAATTGGTGAAGGAGAGGAGCTGGATCCTTACAAAAGATAGGCAGCAACTAGAGGAAGAAAGGAGTTGGCTGGCGACAACAAGTGGAGAGAGGATTGCGGCTGCTGCTTGGATTTGGAAACTGGAATGCCAAATAGTTTTGGTGGGTGGGTGACTGCTTTTGCTTCTGTGAAAGTTTGATTTTGTAGTTAGGGTTAATTTATTTTTCACTCAGGTCCTTATAGTTTTTCAATTTTATAGTACCTATTAGTATTTGACCAATATTTTAAATATAGGTCGATATGAAATCATCTAGTTTCATACCATTTTTTGGCTGATACGGAATGAAATTCTTGGCACTGGGTTTACCTTATCTCTTATACGTTCATTATATCTATTGCTTTAACATATTTTTCATTGTTACATTTTAGAATTGTTAACGGAGAGGAAGACTCGAGAGATGAAAGAGAAAGAGGAAAGGCTACAGATAAAACAAGGACAACACGACATATACATCAAAGAACAATGCATATGTCAATAAAGGCAGAAAAGACTTTTAATAATTAGCTAGCTGTAACTAGTACATGTTGTTATAACAGAACAATCTCAACTATTCAATTTATTATGTCCTTTTGATTAGGTGTATGAATAAGATCAATTCACCAAAATATTCAAAATTTGTATCATACCTTTTCTCTTACATGGTATCAGAGCCTCATCATTGACAAACGTAAAAAATGGAAGAGCACTTTGGGTCATCTGCCACCACCCAAAGTAATACATTACACTCTCTTGAATTTTCAACTATAGCAAAACCTTCGAACTTCAATCTGCCCATCAAACTTGACAAACAAAACTATGTCAACTGGAGAGCCCAAATCCTTACAGCAATAAGAGCTCTTAAACTTGAAAACTTTATCAACTCAGCACCTCCTCCTCAGATTATCACTACAGACACAAATCAAGTCATTAAAAATACAGACTACAAACCATGGAGAAGAACAGATCAACTACTGTTGTGTTGGTTATTTTCAGCAATCGGAGAAGAAGTAATAGGACAGGTGAACCACTCAAACTCATCCTACCAAGTTTGGCAAATTTTGGAGAATCTTTATGCTCAAACATCTATGGTTAGAGTTCTTCAACTAAAGCATCAACTTTCAACCATAAAAAAAGGCTCACATACCATATCAGAATATATGTAGAAAGTCAAAACCATTGGAGACTCACTTCAAGTAGCTAGACATGCAATCAGTGAGTATAAATTAATATTGAGTGCCTTAAATGGTCTTGGTTATGAATATGATCCTGTTGTGGTTTACTTAACACATTATATGAAGACTTCAACATTACAAGAAGTACAATACTCTCTCATGATGCATGAAACAAGAATAGAGCAGCTAAACACAGTCAATCAAATAGAAATCTCATCACCAACTGCTAATTATGCAAACTTCAACTATCAGGGAAGAAGTGGATTTAGAGGAAGAGGAATCCATGGCAAAGGAGGTAGATGGAATGGAAACAGGATTTTTCTATCAACTATGTCATAAACTAGGCCATGAGGCTTTAAAATTTCACAAAAGATTTGATGTCTCCTGGCAAGGGAATACAACACAGTGGAGACAGAATACAGTCACACAAAATCTACAGAATAATGCACAAAGCTATCCTCAATCCTACTTGGCTCAAAACTAGTTTGGAAATTCCTCAGCTGAAGCAGACAACAATAATACATGGCTCATAGATAGTGGGGCTACAAATCATATCACAACAGACTTCAACAACTTGTCAATAAGTTCAAAATATGGTGGAAAGGACCACCTCACAGTTGGAAATGGCAACTCTCTTCCTATTGCTAACATTGGCTCATCTCATGTACATTTTTCAGACAGTGTACATACACCTCTTGCACTAAGACATATCTTGCATGTTCCTAGCATAATTAAAAATCTACTCAGCATATCTAAACTCACCAAAGACAACAATATTTCTGTCGAGTTTACTAATGAAAATTGGCTATTTAAGGACAAAGCAACAGGGAAGATTCTGCTTAAGGGAGTGCTTCGGGATGGTCTTTACAGCCTCAAAACCACCAAACAATCCGACAGTATCAGGCCAACACATCCTAAGCCCAGTCCTTCCCAACAAGAATTTTTCTCTTTAGACAATCATTGTGAGGCAAACATAGCTCAAAAAGATGTAAATGTTTGGCATGCCAAACTAGGACATCCCTCTAAGCATGTCTTGAAACAAATTTTAAGTTCAATGAAATTCAACTTTAAAATCGAAAATTTGTCTTATTGTGATGCTTGTAAGGAAGGAAAATTGCATCAATTGCCTTTTCAAACCCATGACATAATTGTTCAGAATCCATTAGAAATTATATATTCAGGCATTTGGGGGCCCTTTCTGTATCTCTAAACTAAGGGACACAAATACTATCTTATCTTTGTTGATGTCTATATAATATTCACTTGGTTTTATCCTCTAAAACTGAAATCCGATACCCTATCTGTCTTTGTCAAATTCAAGACTAATGTTGAACTTCAACTGAACAGAAAAATCAAAGCCCTATATACAAACATAGGAGGCGAATATAAAGCTCTCTTACCTTACCTCACAAAACATGGAATACAATCTAGGTTTAGTTGCCCTTACACTCACCAATAGAATGGGTCTTCGAAAGGAAACACAGATATATCACTGAAATGGGACTAACCCTTCTATCTCATGCTCACATGCCACTCACATACTGGTTAGAAGCCTTCTCCAAAACCACATACCTTATCAATAATGTTCCATCTTCTAGACTAAACAACCTTTTACCATTTGAAAAGCTTCATAACAAACCACCAAACTCCTTAACCTCAAAACCTTTGGCTGTGGTTGTTTTCCTTACCTCAGATATTATTCTCAGCACAAACTAGGATTTCATATTACCAAATGTGTTTTTCTTTGGTATAGTTCAATGCATCAATGTTACAAGTGTTTGACTAGTCAAGGGAAAATCATAATATCTCGCCATGTTGAATTCAATAAGGAAGAATTTCCATTTTCTCAACTCTTTCCCTAACATTCAAACAAACCTACAACACTATCAAATTCTCCTACTTTCACTCTAACCTCAACTCCAGACAGTATACCCTCATCAAGGACTGTCACGAATCACTCTTCTCTAGCAGAATGTTCCCACTCAGCTGAATCATTCGATAAACAAGTAAGCTCTCAAAACCCTAGCTCATCATCACATTTTACTTCCCCACAAAATAGACAAATTACCTTACCTAACACCAATCCTTTAACCACACCAGATACTGAATCAAATTCTTCATCCTTTCATAGACAAAATGTTCATCCTATGCAAACTCGATCTAAAAGTGGCATTTTTAAACCAAAGCTCTATTCGGTTTCTCACACCCCAAACTCACAAATTGAACCTAGTACAATCACTGAAGCTCTAAACAGTCCTACATGGTTTCAAGCTATGCAAGATGAATACAATGCCCTTCAACAGAACCATACCTGGACACTTGTCCCCTATGAGCCTACCATGCATATTCTTAGCACAAAATGGGTATTTCGGACCAAGTACAATGCTGATGGAACTATCTCTAAGCACTAAGTCAGATTCGTTGCCAAAGGGTTTAATCAAACCCTTGGCATTGACTTCTCAGAAACTTTCAACCCTGTGGTGAAAGCCTCAACAATAAGAGTAACGCTCTTACTTACTGTCTCCCATGATTGGAAAATTCAGCACGTTGACATCAACAATGCCTTTCTACATGGGGAGCTATAGTAAATTGTCTACATAAACCATCCACAAGGATTTGAAAGCAAAACAAAGCCACATCATGTGTACAAGCTAAATAAAGCTCTCTATGGACTAAAACAAGCCCCTAGAGCCCGGTTTCACAAGCTAAAGTGTGCATTATCTCGATGGAGGTTTCACAACTCAAGGTTAGTACCTCACTAGTTTATTCAAATAAAAATGGAATTATCACAATGCTACTAGTCTATATAGATGACATCCTAATCATAGGAAATTCAAAGTAAGCAATTCAAGCAATCAATAGTCAATTACAGTCTCAATTTGCACTCAAAATGCTTGGAAGCATAAATCATTTTCTAGACTTTGAAGCATACAGAAACAAGGATGGTCTATACCTTTCACAAAAACAATATGTTGAAGACCTACTTACTAGAAAAAACATGTTGTTCTGCAAACCATCGCTGACACCCATCACTCAAACAACCAAATTGTCATGGCAGAATGACACTCCTTTTAAATTCCCAAAGCTCTACTGAAGCACCATAGGAGCTCTTTAATACCTATGCAACACAAGACCAAATATTAGCTTCGCTGTCAACAAATTAAGTCAGTTTCTACAAAATCCTTTAAACACATACTGGATTCCATGTACAAGGGTTTTACGATACCTAAAGGGAACCTCAAATTTGTATATGCTTTTTCAACCATCTTCGTCACCTCTTAATCTCAATTCTTAGAGCGATTCTGACTGGGCCAGCTCGCTCGACAACTGCAAATCAATAACCTGAGGTTGCATATTCGTAGAGGGTAACCTAATTTTCTGGACCTTTAAGAAATAGACGACGGTAGCAAGGTCCAACACTGAAGCTGAATACCGAGCCTTATCTCAAGTATCGACTGACGTCATCTACCTCTCATCTCTACTATTTGATCTTGGATTTTCTGTCACTCACACACTGATCCTATGGAGTGGTAACAATGGAGCTCGATCCCTAGATCAAAATCCTCTATTTCACTCAAGAACAAAACATATTGAAATCGACATACACTTCATACCAGACAAAGTTAAAAAAGGAGAAACAGAGATCATATATGTTAACACCGACGATCAAGTAGCCGACATCCATACTAAGCCCCTAAGCTCAACAAGATTCAAGCTTCTGACCACCAAACTGAATCTATTTCAGAGTGGGGGTGTTAACAGAGAAGAAAACTCGAGAGACGAAAGAGAAAGAGGAAAGGCTAAAACAAGGACAATACGACACATACATCAAAGAACAACACATATGTCAACAAGGGTAGAAGAGACTTTTAATAATTAGCTACCTGTAACTAGTACCTGTTGTTATAACATAACAATCTCAACCATTTAATTTATTCTGCCCTTTTGATAAGGTGTATAGACAAGATCAATTCACCGATTGTTTATATATGAGTGCAAGCAAATAATACATCACAGAGTTAATATTCAAACTTCGTATCATACCTTTTCTCTTACAAGAACAACCTCATGAATGAATGAAGTCAGCGAGATATAGGCAACCTCTTAAATTTGGACTACCATAGAATTACTGAATATTTTATATTCTTAAGCCCCAATCTAAGATAAAAGTAAAATATCAGTACCGTTGGCTTTTTAACTTCTGTGAAATGATTTTAAATTACAGATAATCGTAGTTACAGTACTAATATTATAGTTAAAGTCTAAATTATTATTGTAACTTGATATAATTACATTCACTTCAACCTCAATTGTCGGCAACTATATGCTCTCAATTTAAAATTTGGTTGACAAGTTATTTTCATGAACAATCCATCGAACTGCATTTGAAGCTAGAAATTAAACGATTTCCGGTTTTGCATACGGCCTTTCTCATAAATGCATACTGAATTTTTCTTCGAGTACGGGGAATACATAACTTTTAATAACATGCGGCAAATTTTCAATGCCATAATTGACAATACCATCGCCATAAAACAGATAACAACCCAGCACCAAACCTACTTTTCTCAGATTAAAACTCCCTTATCTGTCCATTAACCTCATTGCTCAAACCCTTCAAAGACCAATCAGAATTGCTAAACCAAGAGGAAAAACAAGATGGTGAACCTAGTTGCAGCTCAGAAGCCATTGTTAAATGGACTAATGAAAATGGCAGGGGTGAAGCCCCACGCTGTTGAGATCGAGCCAGGCACGGTAATGAAATTCTGGGTTCCAGTTGACATCATCAAGAAACCCAAAAAAGGCCAAAAAAGTGACACGGTAATCTTAACCAAACCCAAAATACCAGTGGTTGTCTTAGTCCACGGTTTTGCTGGAGAGGGTATCATCACATGGCAGTTCCAAGTTGGTGCCTTGACTTCGAAGTATTCTGTTTATGTTCCTGACCTCCTATTTTTCGGTGGCTCCATCACCGATAAGGCTGACCGATCACCAACGTTTCAAGCAGAAACTTTGGTGATGGGTCTTAAGAAGCTAGGAGTTGAGAAGTGTGATATGGTGGGGTTCAGCTATGGTGGCATGGTGGTGTTCAAGATTGCCGAGTTGTACCCAGACTTTGTTCATGGCATGGTCGTGTCTGGTTCTATCATTGCCATGACTGACTCGGTTAGTGAGGAGATGCTAAGCAGATTAGGGTTCAAGTCTTCTACAGAGCTTTTGCTGCCCAATTCTGTAAAAGGCCTTAAAGCTCTACTTTCTGTTGCCGCCTACAAGAAGCTTTGGTTCCCAAATCGGCTTTTCAAAGATTTTCTCGAGGTAGGATTTGGTGTTTATTTACTCGTTTCATTTCTGTTGACGGTTCGAAACTTTGTTATGATTGTGTTTAAAGCTCTAATCTTTAGCTACTTAAATACACTTATACTGCATGAGTTACGAGAGCATTTGCATGCTTCAAACGCAAGGTCTTCGTGACGTTGGATTAAATATCTTAATCTTATCACTCGTGATGTCCACTGAAACTGAACATTTACCTCCTCGAAGAACCTAAAGGTTTCAATAATTTTTTGTTACGAAAATTACCAATTTATTAGGATTTTAATTGAAAATTGTAATAGTTTTATTCTTTATATCCCTGAATAAGAACCAAATGTAAGTGTTTTGTCTTCTTTACATATAAACATAATAACAAGATAAGGAACTCGATATAGAAAGTACGAGGAGAAAACACCAGTACAAGATATTAATATTGAGTATATCCAGCCCTATTTTTGAGACTTTTCGGTGACTATGGATGGCTTTATGATTTATGGTAATGATGAACAAGTGAAAACAAGATGGATGAAATTTTTCTGAAGAGATATACGGCCATGTAAAGTGCCATACGCCTATGTCTTGACTTACATGATTGTATGGATCAACTGTGTAAGTCTTTAGAAACGTGTGAAAGAATGTGTGAAGCGTGATGACATACACGGTCGTGTACACATCTGTGTGAAGATACATAGTCGTGTGTACAGACTGTATAACTCTCTATAATTGTGTACAATTGCGAGTGAGGCGGTGTTAAAGATACACGGTCACTTCATGTAAGTGACCTTGTATAATGCAAAAACTATAAAAAAACCTATTTTGTAATATAAAAGAGAAAAATACATATGTTTTTATAGAGAGTGCAATCATAAAGTCCAAAAGTAAGGAAAGACTGATAGAGGGTAAATAATGTTGTGTTCTCATCTTTGTTTGATTGTTTTTTAGATTTGTTTGAGTGCTTATTGATTGTGATATTAATTTTGGTTTCAATATTGAAACTTTGTGAGACAATTTGTTGTTGTGGGGTGAGTGATCAACTTTCTGTAAATTCTTATTGAGTTTAGTTGATTTGCTTATAGGTTTGTCCTGTGATTTTTTCCTTTACACTAGAAAATCTTAATGCATGTTTCGTCGTTAAGTTTTTTATTCTCATATTGTTTTGTTAGTGCAAGTTGAAAAGTTCATCCTTATTGTTGATATTTGGTTGATTTTTTTAGCAAGTTGTGTTATTATATCCCAATAAGTGATATCAAAGTCATCATAATGGAAGGTGGAAATAACTCTATGATTAAGTTGACATTATTAAATTACTCAATTTGGAGGCATATGATGGAGGACCTTTTGTATAAAGGTATGAAAGATGATGTTTCTTCACAAACTGAAAAATGTCAGATAAAGAATGGAAAAAAATGAAGTAGAAAACTTTAGATACTATTAGACAATGGATTGATATCAGCATGTTCAACCATGTGTCTCAAGAAACAAATTCTTTATAAGGCTTGGGCTAAAAGGGCTCGAGGCTATCCCAGTTCAATACCATTTTTATAATTAGGATAATTAGAGAGGAACATATGAGTTGCCTTAAAATCATCTTAACCTTTTGTGGATCGTTCACACTTTCAAATTTGACCGTTCAACTATCACTCACCTATTTACACCTATAAGAAGGAGAGAGCTGAAAGACTTACAAGTACACTTTTTGTAACACCCCACTCCCGCTTGACCCGAACCCTGTATCGATGGTAATATCCGAGTCCGTGCCCCGCGAGGGTGGTGTGTTATATCACTAAACAATCAAAGGTCGGTATAAATCTTTTTTTTTCTTACGAATGCGCGCAAATCAATAATCACAAATTTGAGCCCACTTTTATTCAGAAACATTTCGTTTACAAGAGTTGCCAAAATTTTCTTTTATACTAAAATTTCGATTAGCTCAATCTGAAAACGAAACATATTACATTTTAATCAATTTCTTTTGCAAAACCCCTTTTTTTCAATTGGAAAGTTATACACAAATAAAATACGCAAATATACGAAATACAATGATTTGCGAAAAAATACAGTTCAGTGCAAAATAAAGAGACACAAATGCAGACGCGAACTGATCCCGACCTCTTCTTTCTCTCACATGCAATATATATATACTCCCGTTGCCTACCGGGTATTCTTCTGAGTCCTGAAAAATAATTTCAAATTTTGGGTGAGTTTTGCAAACTCAGTGAGTGACCATCATCGATGGCTCACCCTATCACATAACACATAACTCATACATTCCACATTCACATTCATATTATTCACATTCGATACACTTAATCATTCATACTATGCATATGCAATGCACATGAGACTCACTTTTCATTTGTTATCTTGTTGTGACCGAGTGCCTAAGCTGTCCCATGTAGGGCTCATTAATAACTGTCCCTTATCCATTTGGAGGATACAGGGCTCGTTAAGCGTTGAGCCTGAGGCTCTGAATCACTTATGAGCTCGAAGCTCATTTTCACTCGTTGAGCTCAAAGCTCTGATCGGTGGCGACTCTGGTCACAACAGCCATTATATTTCATACACTTATGCAATGAAATGCATCATTCCCATATATATGCAAATTCACAATCAAAACCCATTTGTCATCGGACCGTAGTCCGGCACTTATCACTCATATAATGCGCATTCAAAACACATTTATCAATCACAATGCGTACACATAGTTCATCCAATTCACATTCAAGTAGCACTTCAATATCCAAATCAGTATCACAATCATCGGACCTCCTGTCCGGCACCCAATACAATTAATCACATTCAACAATCAATTTATACCACATGAAACAAAACAGAACAAAGAAAGAAATGAAACCATCTCGGTCTACTCACAGTACGCTCCAGATTAGCATTTGCTTTCAAATTCTGGAAACGCCTGACTGCAGACTTTAAACCTGCACCACCCATTTATGCAATACGTTGCACACACATTAATAAATGTGTTGTTTTTTTTTTCACATGTACCAATTTCTAGGGTTCAAACCTTTTTGTAAGGAAACAGGATGTTACATTTGGTGTAAAGCAGTGTAAACTTATCAAAATCTTACATTTGAGTGAAAATTTTATTAGATTGCTGTGATTTTTATTTTATATTCTTTTATTAAGAATTTTAATATTTCCATTGCATTTCTTATATTATTCTTTGTAAAATTCTATGATATTTCACCATATTAACTTATAGTAGAAATATTACATATTATTGTCTCTTGATTATGTACACCTCAAATTTTTTCATGTATGTTAAATTTGATTCTAATTAATTTTTATTTTTATTTTAACATGACTATCAAATAATTATAGTATATCTTAAATAAAAAACTTGTAATGATATAATCATAATACCACTTTTCACTATTAAAAAAAACTTCTATTATAATAGCTTTTGTTAATTAAAAAAAACAAGAAAACACTTACTATCATAAATTCATAATAGCTTTTGATTGGAAGCCTAAGTACCAACCAAATGAGCATTGGGGCTTTACCTTGTGGTCAGAGGTGCTGTGTGCTAAATGTCAGCATCCTTGCTGGGTTGAGTTTATGGATCCATTTTATGGGCTGATACAAGGCTATTCTCACTTCCTTCTTGCTGTTATGCATAATTTTAGTAGCATGGTAACGAGTCAAGCTTCGATCTAATTTTTCTCTGGTTTGGACATGGTTTAATTAAACTTGGATAGTTCAAAGATCAAATAATATTATTTTGGTTAATTGATTCTTTAATAATTAAATAAAATTTCATTATTTTGCTTAAACCAATATAGTTAGTTCAAACCAGACTAAATCACCCTTCTCAAGTCCAAGTTTGATTTAAAATCTAGTTACTTCAAGTTTAGATCATTGATTTCAAGCCAAATGAATCTCAAAAAAACTTCAAATCCTAATTTTTATAAGGGTTAATCATCAAAATAATTTCAAACTTTATTCAATTTTACAATATTAATATGAATTTTAAAAAGTACTTTGAAATATTTCAACTTTCAATTTTTAACAAAAATAGCCCGATGTTTTGTTATTCATTAATGTGGATGATGTGATGAGCCATATTAAATTAATATTTTTGGTACGTAACTACTGCATGTTTTATTGATGTCACGTATGAGCCATGTTAAACAAGTAGTTTTGTTTCGTGACTACAATATATTATATTTGTGCCAAATATAAATTTTATTATTTAATAAATTAAGAAGATTAAATAAAATAATTATGAAGCAAAAAGATATGAAGCAGTGTATAACTGTTTTAGGGTTTTGATATTTTTAAATTATTAAATAATAAAATTCATGCATGACACAAATACAATATGTGGTAGTCACGTAGCAAAAATACTAATATGATGTGACTTGCCACGTCATTCATATTAACGAAAAAATTAACATCGGGTAATTTTTGTCAAACATTAAAAGTTGAAACATTTTAGCGTAATTTATAAAGTTCAGACTAATATTACAAAATTGAGTAAATTTGAGATTCTTTCTACAATCGACCCTTTTTATAACGAAAAGATTTTAAAATATGATATTATTGGATGTATATTATGCAAAATTTTGAGTGTATATAATATTGTTTTAATTATATATTTTAAATAAATTATGCCACGTGACAGAATTTTATAGATAAATAATGAATTTTACATAATTTGTCATTAGGATCTAAATTTTATAATATTTAAAAAAAATTATTAAAATTATAATTCAAGACCTCTAATGCATAAAAATACTTGGGGAGTTACATGAATAACTTGGATAATTCCTAACTAAAGTTTTTATTACTCCAAAACATTATAGAAAAGACAATGGAATGCCCTAAAACATGTAAAATTTTAAATTTCACTTACAAGTAGATTGTATTTAATGTAGAAAGAAGAGGAGCTTAAGCAAGAAAGATGCTTTTTATTTTTGTATGTATAAATTATTACAAAATGAGTGGTATTTATACACGGGTTTGAATATACAAATCCCTAAACATAAGCCACTATTATAACTGTTACATAAATTCCATATCCTTAATAATATGCTATTGTTACAAAACTATTATATATGTTAACATACCCGCTCAATCTCAAGGTGGTAAGGAGTTGGACACCTTCAGTTTAAAAATTTCATGAAATCACCAAGGTGGATGAGATTTGGTTTTAAAAAAAATGCATTTTGAGATTGTGATGAATTATAGATAAGTTAAATACTACCTTAAAGTCATATAAGGTAATAGTCAATCCTAATATGTTATGTATACTTGTGGATGTCATTATTGTGAGCAATTTAGATAACGCTATAAATATTACATGGGAGAGTAGCTGTAGAAGAAGAGAAAAGACTTATAACTTGAAGCAACCAACCTAGTCAAAGGAGCTCAAAGACTTTATTTGTTAGGGTTCAATATTATGCTTCCATGTTAGATTGAAAGATACTTGTTTGTTTATTATTGTGCTATGAAACCAGAAAGATGCCAAGGAAGAAAGAATAACTAGTAGTGGAATGTCAAAGAGTTGGATCTCAAACCTAATCAGTATCGGAGTATAATCTTAACTGTAGTCGATAAGAATCATATAAATGAAGAGTATGAAAGAGAGTACTTTTGATATATTGAAGGATACGAAGAACAGTAAGGAAGAGAATGGTATGAGGTGCCAACCAATTGACTGATGATGTGAATAGCGTGGCCAATATTAAGGCAAGACATAATATAATATATAAAATTGTTAACTAATTGGCGATAAAGAGCGATATCATTGAGGAGAATCACAACAGTAGTAGAAAGATGGACATTAGATTCGAATAAAGTGTTGCCAACCTTGTTGTCAATAATATTAGCACGGGAGATAAGATTAATGACATATTTTTCTTGTGAAAAATAATAGTTATATTCATAAGATGAAACCTCAAAACTGAAAAAAATAAATCTAATTACCTAAAACCTCTTTCTTAAATTATTGATATGGAAAGGATTTGAGGATGGAACTATCCTGAACATCATCACCAATAAACATCATGTTGTCAATATAGAGGAGAAGAAGTGATTTATTTTATGAATGAACAAGACATAACCATACAAGCTAGATTGAAATCTAAGGAGACTAAAAGTGGAGCTAAAATTGGTAGATCATGCTCAAGGAGCTTGTTTTAGTCCATATAGAGCTTTGTAAGGGCGATAAATCTTATTAGGTGCATGATTATAACTAGGTAGAGGTTGCATATATACTTCTTCTGTAAGATTACCATAAAGGAAGACATTCTTGATATCCCATAATTGTAATGAGACTAAGAAATAAGGTTAAATGAGCTATCAAAGAAAATACCTTTTCTATAGTTAATACTATACTCTTGAGTAAATCTTTTAATAACTAATCGATATT
>JAOQMP010000208.1:26524773-26537229 GCA_027563575.1 Erythroxylum pedicellare | reverse complement strand
TCACCTTTTGAGGTTACTATTTGTTAACTTTTACTATGCTTGCCCAAATTCTAATTGGATTAAGCCAAAAAATTTATCATAAATTTCTCACCTTGCTCTGATATCACTTGTTGTGAAAATCGACCAGATTAGAGTAGATTTGTAACTAAATAGGATTGAAGGAATAGTAATGAATACACATATTTTACACAAAACTCCCAAATTAGGGTAAAAATTACGGACAAGGATAGAAGAATTTTACTACTGAGAAAAACTGAAGAATTATAAGGAAAAAACTATACCCAAAAACACATAAAATATTTTTGTTTCTCTTTCTCTTTCTTTTCTCTCTCACCTACGTCTCTCTTCTTCTACTTGCTGCTGTGAATTTCTTTATGCTATTCCTGCCTTTTTATAGGCAAGAGTGCCTTTGCCTTTGATAGGCATTCTTGGGCTTTACCAGGCATATTAGGCACCGAATTAGCCACAATTGTTGACAACGCCTTCTATAGTTCAAACATAGTCTCTCACATCGCTTCTTCTTACCATTATACTAACACGTGTGATTGCGCGATTATGGCACTTGACCATCCTTTGTCCCTATATGACTATCGAAACCATTTGGACATTGGTTAATGTCGGCAATAACTAAGAGGAAGTTGGAATATTTTGAGACACGATTTTTTTTTTACTGTGAAACATGAAAAGTAGGATGGATTGTTGATCCTTCAGGAAATTTCAATGTATATGCTACTTTATTGATCTTTGTAGTAATCAAATATGGTCTATAGTATAAGGGCGTGGATTTTTGATTTGTTCTTCTCTATAGGGATTGTTGTTTATAAGGCTGGAGTTTAACAAAGACCCATTGCCAAACTTTGAACTCTCTTTTGGATCTCTTCTTATCCGCCTATTGCTTCTCTTTTTATCTGCCTATTAGTTCATCTCTATTGTGCCCTATTTCGGTGAAACTTAACTATTTGAAATGCTGCTTCCCTCTCCTGCAACGCCTGATCTACTAAAACGTTGAGAGCATCCCTTGTTAGGTATGATATGTGTAGTGGTGGTGGGTACCTGTATAGAATTTCAAAATGGGTGGTGTTGATAGCCAAGTGATATGTAGTGTTGTAGTACCATTCTGAAATAGCCAACCAATTTGTCCATTTTTGTGGAGTATCAATACAAAAACACTAGAAATAAGTATCTATCATTTTGTAACTGCTTCTGTTTGCCCATCCATCTATGGGTGATACGACGTAGAAAATTTTAACTTCACTCCTTACAATCAAAACATTTCTTTCTAGAATTTGCTTAAGAATAGAGGATCGTGATTGCTTATTATTGCTTTTAGCATATCGTGTAATTTGAGCAAGTGATCCATGAATAGTTGTTTGATGTTATAGGTTATGTAAGGATATCAGATAGCTACAAAATGTGAGTACTTACTTAATCGGTCCACAACCACATAAATGGATGATTTTCCTATGGAATTTAGTAAGCCCTCAATAAAATACATAGTAATTTCTTGCCAACACCTCACAGGAATAGCTAAAGGTTGAAGTAATCCTAGGTAGGCTGCTTGATCTTGTTTATTTCGTTGACACGTAACATAATTCTTTACATGATTCCACATATCCCTAGTTATCTGCTTCCAATGAAAAAAATTTTGTATTTTCTTAATCATGGTTGTCACTCTAGAATGACCCCTTAAGTGTCGTCATGTGTAAGGGTTATAATTTTCTTCCTAAGCTCAACATCATAATTAATCACAATCCTACCTTTCTAATGTAACAATCCATTATTCCATTCATAATTCCCTAACTGAATTTCTTGCTTTTCTAGTTTCTTTATAATGTCCTTAATCATCAAATCCTTCTTCCATCCTTCTCAGATTTCTGTCATTAGTATCTACTGAACATGAGAAAATGCCCTTGCCCGCATTTGTCAACTTGAAATTTTGGATAATGACTTTGCCATAATGTTTTCATTCTTGCTTTTATAAGTTACTTCAAAATAGTACTTGATTAATTTCGATAACCAATTCTGTTGAAAAGGAGTGGAAAGTTTTTGCTCCAACAAATACTTCAGCTCTAGTGATCGGTCTTTACTTTCAAGAACCTTCCATTCAAATAACTGTTCCAATGTTTAACAACTTTAATTATATATAAGAACTCATTCTTATAGGTGGATGGCCCTTGATGTTTTGGTACCTACTTCTTACTTAAAAATTTATCGGGTGTCCATCTCATTGAAGAATCGCCCCTATGCCTTTCTCACATGCATCTACTTTTACTGTAAAGGGATACAAAAAATTTGGCTATGCTAAGACTAGAGATTCTGTTAGTGTTTTTTTAAAGTTGTTCCTTCCACTTCCATCTCCCTGCCTCCTACTTCTTGAGTAACGTGTCCAGTGGTTTTGTAATGTTCTCGTAATGTTTAATGAACCATCTATAATATCCAGTTAAACTTAAAAATCCACAAAACTCTTTCAATGTTTGGGGTGGTGGCCAACATTTAATGGCTTCTATTTTTTGGACATCGGTGGACATTCCCTTCCCCTTTTTGGATATTGAATGCCCTAGATAATCCATTTACTTCTCTCCAAATGCACATTTTCTCCCTTTGATGAATAACTATTGTTGATGTAGTATATCAAGTATCCTTCGAAGATGCTCCATATGTTATTGGAAACTGCTTTCCTAGATTAGAAGATCATTAAATAAAACCAATAAGAATTTATGTAATTATGGTTTGTAAAGATCATTCATAAGGATTTAAAGGTGGAGGGGGTGTTAGTGAGTCTAAATGGCATCACTAAAAATTCAAAATGCCCTTACTTTGTTAAGAATGCCATCTTTGATATGTCTTCCTCTTTCATTATGATATGGCGGTACCCTGACCATATATTGAGCTTAGAGTACCAACTCGAACCCTTTAATTCTTCTAGCAGTTCTTTAATCAACAAAATGGAGAATTTTTTTTAATGGTATACTTATTCAACTCTCAGTAATCTATACACATTCTCTAGGAGTTGTCCTTTTTTATGAGGATTACTAGGAACCATAGGGGCTAATGCTCTTTCATATAAACCCTTACCCGATTAAGTCCTATACCACTTTTTTTATTACATCTTTTTATTCTCTCAAGTATCTATATGGTCATATATTTATAGATTCCACTCCTCATATGCTCTTTTGGATGGTAACTGCATCAGTTCCATAAACACGTCATCAAATTCTGTTAATACATTTTCTATTTCTTCCATTGTCTCAAAATTTTCTTTTAATATAAGTTGTTGATATCAAACTCCATTGGATATAAAAGACAAAGCATGAACAATGTTTATTTACTAGAGTTTTCATTATTTTATTATGTCCCTTACCTAAAACCTCCTTACCTTATTCTTTAAGGTTACTAACCAATTTCACCTTCTTATATTGAATAAGACATTGTTGAGGGTTATGAACCACTAAACCCCTAGAACCATGTCATAAGTCCTAGTTTAGTGATCAACATATTTATAGGGAACTGCAACCTTTGCATTTTCCACATAAAATTTTTGCACGCTTATCTGTAACCCAATTTTAAACTACCTCTTACTGTATTGTTTAATGGAGATATCTTAAGTAACTTTGTACCCCTATTTCGAATCACCTTTTCATTCACAAAGTTGTGGATACTTTCATTATCTTTGAGGATGTGTAAAGGCTTCATTTGGTGATTAACCTTAATTTTCAATTGCTTATAATCCCCACATTGCTTCAAACAAGAAAGTTAAGGAGGAAGGGTATCCAGTTCCTTACTTACTGGTTCCCTTTCAACCGCTTCCTCATCCTCTACCATGTATAATTAGAACTACCTCTTCTTTCACCTGTGTCTGGGCGAATATTTTTTGTCACACCAAAAACATAATCCTTTAGCCCTTTTCTCTCAAATTCCTTACTACTCATTGCCTTTGTTCCTTATAGGCCTTTATTGTTGTAGTATCTACTGACACCCCATTAGTCTCCTGATGTGGGAAGTAACCCCATCTCTAAAAGAAGTTTGAGGGAAGTTAAAGTTGTTGTTGTTGTGTGACTCATCCTTTGTGTGTCTTTGTTGCCCCTCATCTTATTTGTCACTTATTTTTAACCTTTCAAAATAAACTGGGACACTAGCAACTACTATCGCCTATTACTTTTGAGCTAGGGTGTAGGCTTGATGGAGTGTTTAAGGGTTCATCATCTTCATCGTAAATTCTAGTACCAAGTAGTCTTTAGGTAGTGAAAGTTTATTTGAATATTTATCCAATAATGCACATTAATCTAACACTGACCCCCCTCTTATTTAAGCTCCTTTAGGTCATTGATAGGATCCTGGAAACTTGTTGAATCTTTACCTCAACATGGTTAGAAGTTCTTCCCACATCATTATTTCTCCTTCCTTCTGATTTCTTATCATAAGTTAGTACCACTCTTGGGCTACGCCTTCCATGTGCATAAAAGTTACCCGCGTCTTCGGTTTTTTAGGTGTGTGGTCTATTGTGAAGAATTGTTCACATCAGTAGCTCCAACTTTTTACATCTACTCCGTCAAACATAGGGAAGTTGATTTTGTTAAATATTGTGGAAACAATGTAGTGGCCACCCTCTCTTAGGTTTCTCATCATAACTTTTAGTATCTTCTTTTCCCATCTTTTGCACGAGTTGTTAAAACATTGATTTAATATCAATAATCTCCTTTTTGTTCCTTATTCGGGCTTCTAGTAGATTCTTCATGCCTTCTTCCAGGCAAAGTTCCTCTGCTCCTTTTGTGTTTTCTGCCATCGATTATTACCGAGGGTCGTCCGCACTGATATAAGATGTTACAGTATATCTAACTCACTCGTATAATTCCTACATAATGTATTTGGAATTTTTAGCATGTAAAGTATTTTAGAGAGATAAATACATAGATGAAGAAGATGACAATATCTGAAAATTTTCATTGGCTAATAGAATTATTACATCAACTATTTAACAGTATATAACAAATTATAATAACAAAACATGCTCATTTAATAGATCAATTGTCATTAACATTAGTGACATGAAGCGTATCTTTTTTGTTTACGATAGTAGTGCTTTGATGTAGTTTTTTGTTTTCTTCTTCATTTGCATGCTGTGATTAATTGTTTGTAACATATGACCTATTGCAAAATCTGCTCCAAACCATCATCGCAACCTCATAGTTATGCTATCTATCTTTGATGTCACATCTCCATGGAACAAATTTGTAGCCTCTGCCTCTTCCTTTAGTAGATCCTGTTAATGGACAAGAAGATTCGAGAGATGAAAGAGAAAGAAGAAAAGCTACAGAAAAAACAAGGACACTATGACACCTACATCAAAGAACAACGCACATGTTAATAAAGGCAGAAAAGACTTTTAATAAATAGCTAGCTGGAACTAGTAGAGGTTGTTATAACAGAAAAAATCCGAACCATTCAATTTATTCTATCCTTTTCATAAGGCATATGGGCAAGATCAATTCACAAATTGTATATATACGAATACAAGCAAATAATATTGTAGAGAGTTAATACTCAAAGTTTGTATTATACCTTTCTTTTACATGGTATTAGAGCTTCATCACTGACAAACATCAAAATGGAAGAACACTCTAGGTCATCTGCCACCACCCAAAATAATACATTACACTCTCTCGATTTTTCAGCCATAGCAAAAACTTTGAACTTCAATATGCCCATCAAACTTGACAGGAAAAATTTTGTCAACTGGAGAACCCAAATCTTTGCATCAATAAGAGATCTTGAACTTGAAAACTTTATTAACTCAGCACCTCCTCCTCAATTCATCACTACAGACACAAATGAAGTCATTCAAAATTCAGACTACAAATCATAGAGAAGAACATATTAACTACCATTGTGTTGGTTATTTTCAACAATCGGAGAAGAAGTAATAGGATAGGTGAATCACTTAAACTTATCCTACCAAGTTTGGAAAATTTTGGATAATCTCTATGCTCAAACATCTATGGTCACATTTATTCAACTAAAGCACCAATTTCCAACCATCAGAAAAGGCTCATATACCATATCAGAATACATGCAGAAAGTCAAAACCATTGGAGACTCGCTTCAAGTAGCTGGACATGTAATCAATGAGTATGAATTAATATTAAGTACCCTAAATGGTCTTGGTCATGAATATGATCCTGTTATGGTTTACTTAACACATTCTATGAAAACTTCAACACTACAAGAAGTACAATACTCTCTCATGATGTATGAAACAAGAATAGAGTAGCTAAACATAGTCAATCAAATAGAAATTTCATCACCAACTGCTAAATATGCAAACTTCAACCATCGGGGAAGAAGTGGATTTAGAGGAAGAGGAAACTGTGGAAGAGGAGGTAGATGGAATGGAAACAGGATTTTCTATCAACTATGTCATAAACCAGGCCATGAAGCTATAAAATGTCACAAAAGATTTGATGTCTCGTGGCAAGGCAATGTAACACAATGGAGACAGAATACAGTCACACAAAATCCACAGAATAATACACAAAGCTATCGTTAATCCTACTTAGCTCAAAACCAATCTAGAAATTCCTCAACTGAAGCAGTCAACAATAATACATGGTTCATAGGTAGTGGGGCTATAAATCATGTCACATCAGATTTCAAAAACTTGTCAATAAGTTTATAATATGGTGGAAAGGACCACCTGACAGTTGGAAATGGTAACTCTCTTCCTATTGCTAACATTGCCTCATCTCATATACATTCTCTAGACAATACACGCACAAGACTTGCATTAAGACAAATCTTGCATATTCCCAGCATAACTAAAAATCTACTCAGCATCTCTAAACTAACTAAAGTCAACGATATTTTTGTTAGTTTACTAATGGAAATTATCTTTTAAGGGCAAACCAACAAGGAAGATTCTGCTCAAGGGAGTGCTTCGGGATGGTCTCTATAGCCTCATAACCACTAAACAATCTAACAATATCAGGCCAACATATCCTAAGCCCATTCCTTCCCAACAAGAATTTTTCTCTTTAGACAATCAATTGTGAGGCAAACATAGCTCAAAAAGATGAAAATGATTGGCATGCCAAACTAGGACATCCCTCCAAGCATGTCTTGAAACAAATTCTAAGTTCAATGAAATTTAACTTTAAACTCGAAAATTTGTCTTATTGTGATGCTTGTAAGGAAGGAAATTTGCATCAATTGCCTTTTCAAACCCATGACATAACTATTCAGAATCCATTAGAAATCATATATTTAGACATTTGGGGACCCTGTCCATATCTCTCAACCGAAGGACACAAATACTATCTTATCTTTGTTGATGTCTACATAAGATTCACTTGGCTTTATCCTCTAAAACTGAAATCCGATACCCTATCTTCCTTTGTAAAATTCAAAACCAATGTTGAACTTTAACTTAACAGAAAAGTCAAAGCCCTATATACAGACATGGGAGGTGAATATAAAGCTCTCTTACCCTACCTCAGAAAACATGGAATACAACCACAGTTCAGTTGCCTTTACACTTACTAACAGAATGGGGTCTTCAAAAGGAAACATAGACATATCACTAAAATGGGACTAACCATTCTATCTCATGCTCATATACCACTCACATACTAGTTAGAAGTCTTCTCCACAGCTACATACCTTATCAATAATCTCCCATCTTCTAGACTAAACAACCTTCACCATTTGAAAAGCTTTATAACAAACCACCAAACTACCTTAAACCTTAAAACCTTTAGCTGTAGTTGTTTTCCTTACCTCAGATATTATTCTCATCACAAACTAGGATTTCACACTACCAAATGTGTTTTTCTTAGGTATAGTTCAATGCATCAAGGTTACAAGTGTTTGACTACCAAGGGAAAATTATAATATCTCACCATGTTGAATTTAATGAGGAAGAATTTCCATTTTCCTAACTCTTTCCCTCACATTCAAACAATCCTACAAAACTATCAAATTCTCCTACCTTCACTCTAACCTTAACTCCAGCCAATACACCCTTATCAAAGACTGTCGTGGATCACTCTTCTCCAGCAGAATGTTCCCACTTTGCTGAATCCTTCGATAGACATGTAAGCTCTCAAAACTGTAGCTCATCATCACACTTTACTTCCCTATAAAATAGACAAAACACCTCACCTAACACCAATTCTTTAACCACACTAAATACTGAATGAAATTCTTCATCCCTTCATATACAAAATGTTCATCCTATGTAAACTCGATCTAAAAGTGACATTTTCAAACCAAAGCTCTATTCAAATTCTCACACCCCAAACTCACAAACTAAACCTAATATAATCTCCGAAGCTCTAAACAATCCTACATGGTTTTAAGCTATGCAAGAAGAATTCAATCCCCTTCAACAGAATCATACCTAGACACTTGTCCCCTATGAGCCTACCATGCCTATTATTGGCACAAAATGGGTATTTCGGACTAAGTATAAAGTTGATAGAACTATCTCTAAGCACAAAGTCAAATTCGTTGCAAAAGGGTTTAATCAAACCTCTGACATTGACTTCTCAGAAACTTCCAGCCCTGTGGTGAAAGCCTCAATAATAAAAGTAATGCTCTCACTTGTTGTCACCTATGACTAGGAGATTCAGCAAGTTGATATCAGCAATGCCTTTCTATATGGGGAGCTATAGGAAATTGTCTACATAAACCAACCACAAGGATTTGAAAGCAAAACAAAGCCATATCATGTATGCGAGCTAAATAGAGCTCTCTATGGACCAAAACAAGCCCCTAGGGCCTAGTTTCACAAGCTGAAGTATGCACTATCTCAAAGGGGTTTCACAACTCAAGGTCATATACCTTACTATTTTATTCAAATAAAAATGGAATTATCACAATGCTACTGGACAATGTATATGACATCCTAATCACAAGCAATCATCAGTCAATTATAGTCTTAATTTGCACTAAAAATGCTTGGAAATATAAATCATTTTCTTGACTTTGAAGCATACAGAAACATGGATAGTCTATATTTTTCACAAAAACAATATGTTAAAGACCTACTTACCAGAAAAAACATGTTGTCCTGCAAACCTTCGCCAACACCTATCACCCTAGCAACCAAACTGTCGTGGTAGCATGGCACTCCTTTTGAATTCCCAAAGCTCTACCGAAGCACCATAGGAGCTCTTTAATACCTATGCAACACAAGACCAGATATTAGCTTCGCAGTCAAAAAATTAAGTCAGTTTCTACAAAATTCTTTAAACACACACTGGATTGCATGTAAAAGGGTTTTATGTTACCTGAAGGGAACCTCAAATCTAGGTCTACTCTTTCAACCATCTTTGTTACCTCTTGATCTCCATACTTACAGCGATTCTGACTGGGCCAGTTCACCCGAAGATCACAAATTAATAACTATAGGATGCATATTTCTAAGAGGTAACCTAATTTTCTGGACCTCTAAGAAACAAAAGATAGTAGCAAGGTCCAACACTGAAGCTGAATACCTAGTCCTATCTCAGGTATCGATCGAAGTCATCCACATATCATCTCTACTATTTGAACTTGGATTTTCTCTCACTCATACACCGATCCTATGGAGTGACAACAATGGAGCTCGATCCTTAGCTCAAAACCCTCTTTTTCACTCAAAAACAAAACATATTGAAATCGATGTACACTTCATATGATACAAAGTTGAAAAAGGAGAAATAGAGATCAAATATGTCAACACTGACAATCAACTAGTCGACATCCATACTAAGCCCCTAAGTTCAACAAGATTCAAGCTTCTGACCACCAAACTGAACCTAGTTCAAAACCCTAGGTTCAATTTGAGTGGAGGTGTTAACGGAGAAGAAGATTCGAGAGATGAAAGAGAAAGAGGAAAGGCTACAGACAAAACAAGGACACTACGACACCTATATTAAAGAACAACGCACATGTTAACAAAGGCAGAAAAGACTTTTAATAAATAACTACCTGGAACTAGTACAAGTTGTTATAACTGAACAATCCCAACCATTCAATGTATTATGTCCTTTTCATAAGGTGTATGGACAAGATCAATTCACCAATTGTATATATACGAGTACAAGCAAATGATATAATAGACAGTTAATATTCAAAGTTTGTATTATACGTTTCTTTTACAGATCCATCATATATAACCGTTGTTGCTCCTAAAAATGATGCTACCATATGCCTGACTTCTCTATACCCTTCTCTCCTGAATGTGAATCCTTACAAAAAACCATCACTTTTGGCAATTTCCCTAGTGATAGAAGGTAGTGAGGCACAATAACTATTGCTTCCCAAGTCACTGTCGTCACCCTCATTTAGTATTTGTAACCTAATGTCGTTTGCTCTAACTAACAAGAACACCTCTTGCTAACTTCTCAGTTATGTAAGTCGTCATTAGTAGCTTACAGTTGGTAACTTATAACACAACTAGCAACAACTAATGTTGCCTAGCACCAAAGCCTCCTCTAACAACAACTTAACTAGGACCATAACCTCAAACTTAACCATAACAATCGTTCACCCTTCTTCCAAAAATCCAATAACTATTTTCGGTATTCCATAATCATTAGGATCATGTGTAAGTTATTCAAAGATTTTAATAGTCTAGAAACCCATTTGCCAGCAGCTACTATAAATATCCACCTTGTGGTCTTATTTAGAAACACCTTTCAAGACCAACACCATATGACAACTCATATAACCAAAGAATCTCCAAAAGTTTCTAAACCAAGGCAAGTACTCCACAAACATCAATCAACTGCCAAATAGTGGTAGACAAAAACTCCTAATAGCTAAAAAAACTTAATCAACCTCATCTATGACATGTTTGGTCTTTAAAAAATTTTAGGTTCTAATTATGAGATGTCTAATGATCATAGTTTCAAAAGTGTTGTTTAACATTTAAATAATTCTTGTTTTCAAATCTCGTTAGAAGTTTAATTATAACTTGAATTTAGGGTTTCTAAAATATTTTCTTAACTTCTCATACTTAATTTGAATCTAATTTAGTTTTAAGTTTATAGTTTTTGATTTTTAATTCCAAAATTTAAGTTCAATAATAATAAAAATTTTAAAAGTTATTGAATTAATATTGCTCTAATACCACAACTAGGAAATTGGGACGAGATCCAATCTTGCACGTAGTGGATTAAACGTGAAAATTTATCATTATTGAATTTCTAAAAGCCAAGATCACTTAGATTATTTAGCATGATTAACATATAAAATATAATAAAGCATGAATAATAATTTGTACCTTGTTTCAAAGCTTGATCGTTTTTTGGTTTCCCTATAATTGTTTTGAAATTGGCTTATCTCTATCACAGTCTGTACAAGTGTTTGACCACTAACGATATCCATATAATATGTTGAGAGAATTTTACAGTTGTTGTACAAATGGTTAGGCTAGGAGTGCTAACTACCTTAGAGCCTAAACCTATTTATAATAGGCTTAGAAATTTTTGTAATTTAATTAAAATAAAATCTTCATTTTAATTAAAATTTAATTAGAATTATAATTAATTATAATTAAATATCAATCGGGCCTAAATAAGATCCAATATCTCATATTGGTCTTTAGTTTTTAAATATCTAATATTTAATCATAAAGTTTCCTAAACTTTACAATCAATCCAACTTGATTAAAACACTTTTTCTCTCTTCAACCGATTTTGATATGAACCATTAGGTTCTAAAATATGTATGTAATGGATATAAATTATAGCTCTAATGCATATTTATGATTAGATGAATTAAACTAATTAAATTTATATTTAATTCTCTAATTAAACGATTTATATCTATGGAACAAGATTGGGTCTAGCAATGCATCATGACCACCCAAATATTTAGGAATGTAAAAGTGGTTTTGATTAACCTTTCCATTTATGGCTTTTTTGTATAATTTAATCCTTTCATCATATAATATTTGGATTAGACATAGAGCATAAAAATAATGTCTATTTTATTTGATTCTAATCATTTTAGTTCTCTATGCTTAGAGTGATGAATCTTGACAGCGCGTCATAACGCTAGTCAAAATAAAATAACTAGACTACTACTATAGCAGCGGTGAGTCTAGGTTGATCCCACAGAGTGTGTATGTAGAGTTGTTTAAATGAAATTAATTGGTGTTTAGGTCTGGGGGGTTTTGGATTCAGACAGAAGAAAATAAAATGAAACTAAACTAATGAAAACAAATTAAAGAAAACATGCAAAATATAATAAAAGTGGGGAATTCGGTAGGGACTTGGTTCTTTAGTTCAATCTCGGCCTACAACCTTATTAAGCATATTTCATGGATTTTTTGTTTTCTAACCTCTCCTAACAACCATTAATCGTTAGTTAATAATTAACCGGAGTTTTCCCTTAGGCTTTTTTTAATCAAGATACGATCATTAATTAAACCTAACTATCGAATAACCTAGGATACGATCTCTAAATTTAATT